>CM021100.1:974433041-974568041 GCA_007115665.2 Sequoiadendron giganteum | reverse complement strand
TTACTTTGCAATATTCGGTAAAGTGAACCTAATTATTTAACTACGTATATGTGTGGCTTGTAGGGCCTAAAATTAATAGTCAACTTGTGTATGAAGCAAAATTATCATGATGGTTAAATCCATTTATTTTTGTCTATCAATTGAAGGGTTGAATTTTAATTGGTGTAGCACAATTGGTAAGTATGATGGCATGTTCCTTGATTATGCCATTCACAATGGTTCAAATCCTATAGAGGTGGGATTGACAAGCTTTAACCCTTTGTTAACTTTAATAGGTCAATCTCGCTACTCATGACAACTTTCAAGAATGAATTCTAGTTTAAATGTACACTCCCTCATAGAAACCTGTGGAGATGCCTATAGATCCCCTATTGATGGAAGCTTAGTGAAAAGATGAATTCTTGTTTAAATGTATACCCCATTGTAATATTGTAATCCATTAGATAAAGATGAAAACAACAATATCTATTTTTATAAAAAGCTTATCCTTCAAATGCTAAGAAATATTATTTTATTTAAACAAAATCATAAACTACATATATAATTGCCAACCCTTTTGAATTCTTTATGGTCTGCCAAATACTTTAGCGTTCATGTGATGCGGTTTTTCTAAATTTCTAATTATATCTTAACATAAAAATGTACAAGTACGAGCATACACTCATCAAATTTAGGCACCAAGGACAGTAAAAGTAATTCATATTTCTTAGTTCAATTAACAAATTTGATTGTATTGGCAGATCTTTGTGTTTAACTTCCATCCATGTAAATTTTCAAGTATTTTCTTGATACAAATTTAACTGTATTGGCTGATCTTTGTGTTTAACTTCCGTCTATGTAAATTTCCAAATATTTTCTTGATCAAAACTAACTCTATTGATGGATTTTTGTATTTGTCTACAAGTTTGAGTTTTTTATTCCACCTATAAAATAATTTAACGAAATATGATCCTAAAAAACGTATACTATTCTAATTAATAGACTTTGAAAAAATCATACCAACTATCCACCCCTAAAGTAATTTAACGGTACTGGCTGATATTTGTCCTTTTTGTGCATAAGTATTTTTCTTCTCCAAAATGATTCTTGAACCAGATTTCAACGGTCAAATGGCGCAGTTGTCGACCGCAAATGTAATAAGTCGACTTTATTTTGACTACAATAGAAATTAAATAAGATTTACCTATTTGACAAACGACCTATTCCAGGCTGACAGTTTTTGTTACTGTAATTCTTTATCCGTTGATATTTTGTTTTGTTGGATTTTCTTACAGAATTCATTTTCTGGGCGTCCGACCATTTTGACATGACTAACGATTTCTTAGCCAGCTTGGAAGGCTATCGGCTAATTAATTGAATGATAAAAAGAAAAGAAGAGAAATTATGGCCTGCATGTTGAAGTCCAACTAATTTCAATGCTGGAAGCGCAGAAACTGGTAAAAACAGTTTCATTCACATCTAGAAAAATGAAATATGTGAGTTGTATATCGGAATTTCTATATGAAAAAGTGAGAGAAGATATAAACAGGTTTCCATATTAAAAAGTTTGAGTTTGAGTTGTTCACAAATGTAAGTAATCTGTTTATATGCGAAACCTGATGTACAGCTAACATACTTCATGATTATCACCCCTTCACTATTAAAAATACATTACAATATTAAATAACTATTATTTTGGGAATAAGTTTTTTACAAAGCAACTGAATTTTACGTATGGAAACTCATAATCGGAGACATTGAAACTCAACATAACACAGCTCATGTTTCTGACAATCTGTGATCTTTCTTTAGTTTCGAGGGACTTTCTAACCTAAGCCAGATGAGTCAGATGCGGGTGCGTTCCTTATTTATTGATAATATTACAGTGATTCTGGTAGAGATATGGCGATGGAGAGCAGGGTGAAAAACTGCATAATAAGCAGTATCAAATCCCCTTCTTCCATCCATACACCAACACCCACGAATGACTCACCGCAAATAGCGAAAACAAGTGCAACGCCGAGGAGTGTGGGCGAGATAGATTTGCAATGGTCAAGAGAGGAACGCGCCGCTATCAAAATCCAAGCAGCTTATCGAGGCTATCTGGTAACAAACACTTGCTTTTCATTACTATTGAGGACAGCATACTGAAATTATTGTTTTGAAAGGAAATCTGTGTGTTGTAATGGCAGGCAAAGCAAGCGTTCGGTGTGCTGAAAGCGCTGGTGAAGTTACAGGCAGTGTTTCGTGGGTATTTGGTGAGGCGGCAGGTGCACTTAGCTTTGCGTCGAATGGAAACTCTTATGAGTCTCCAAGCGCGCCTCCGTTCAAAACAGTTATTCATAAACATTACTCAGTTTAAGTAGATACTTCCTATGGAAATTTTCTTTAGTAAATATCAGTAATCTTATAATTCATTTTTATGCAGCACTGGGGTGATTTCTATGGATTAATTAGTTACCCTCTGTGTGATGATACTTCACCATCTTTCGGTACTGCTGATTGTGCTTAAGATTTATATTGTTTTGATTAACTTTTATTGCCATGTGTTTCGTGAGAAATGATTTGACAAATTCATGTCTCTAAAAATATAAATAATTTGTTGTTTTTGGCGACTGTCAGGGGACTTTTCTGAATAATAAATCACTTAGTTTGACAATCCATCAAATGATCCTTAAGAATGTCAAATCTATTTATCATTGTTTTCAGGCCTCCCTGTTGGCTGTTCATGATAATTATAAAAGGGCAGAAAATCATAATGATCTATTTTGTTTGAGATCTTGTACATACAGGCCTTAAATCTACAGACAAACGGCTGTCAACTGTAGAATTTCACTTTGAAGGAATTATTATGTCTTGAATTATAAGAAATGTCTATCTATGCCAAGGTTTTGTACATGTCAGATCAGATAACGAAAATTTAACCATGGGGAGTTGCAGCATTTGTAGATTTTATTTTCTTTGATAAATTAACCATACCTTTGATTTGAATATTTTGAGTTGCAATTTGCATAATGCCGTATATACTTTTATCTATTTTGAACGGGTTAAAAACTGAACACTTATTTTCTGCTTTAAAATCGATGGATTGTTTAAGATTTATTTTTACCTGATATGCATTAGATTCGAGTTTCAGTCACTAATTTTTGCTTACATTTCACAATTGAGTTAGAGTAGGACATATAGATATGGTAGTGTGTCTCCTTTCTTGTTAACAATGTACTTAGAGACCTTTCAGTCTAAGGACGATATTTAAGTCAGCCTATTCCCTATCTGACATAGGTGAAAAGCTGGTCAATCTAACATAGTTAGGGTGTATATTTTTTTAAATGAATAAATCTTTTTACCCTTTATATTAATTAAAAAATGATAATATACGGAAAAGGTGAGTTGTAGAAATGAACAACCTTAGAGTTTAAGATCAAGTTCAAGAAAGAGTTACTCTCAAACATCAGTTACAAAAAATTGCTAAGCAATGAGAGTAGTGTAGATAGGAGGGGGATCACAATCATAAGGTTTACCTCATACATCAATAAGAATGGAAATGCCATCAATAGGCTCTTGGCTAGTAAGAGCACCCTCCTCCTCCTAGTCTTTGTCAACAAGCTACTAAACATGAATATGGGAAATAATTAACTCTAGGTGAGGGAGATTGCAAGAGTCTAGCTAACTAGAAGCACCACGCCTATGAGAAGAGGTAGAAGGTTGCCAAGATGATTAGGACCACCCTTAAGTACCACAATTCTTAAAACCATGCAACCAAGAGCCTTGAGACTAAGATTCTCAATCTCATATAGGAGATTGACGACATCCATGCCATGTCCACGAGGTGGAGAGGAGGTAGGGGTTGGAAACTTAGCAATAATGCAAGGAGCATTATCTTAGTGATCAAGGAGATCATACAAGTGCCCAAATTCTATTGCAATCTTGTGAGCATGCACTTGGATCTACATAAGAATATTAGAGAAATCTTAGCTTTAGTGTATAGAGAAAAGTGAACATTAGCCAAACAACCTAGAAAGAGAGAGGGGTTGGGATAAAAAGGCTTGTAAAAGTCATGTATCCAACTCCAAGCTTCCTGTGATCCAGTGTAGAACCAAAATATATGCTTGATAATCTCTAATTTTTCATGGAACGGATAATAGGGGTTGAGAAATTGTAGACGAGACAAATGAGAGCAGACTAGTTCAGACCCTGGTAAATAATGCACCATGTGAAGTGAGCCAATTTAGGTTCAAGAACTATCACCCAAGAAATTTAGAACCATAGATGCTGAATTCCAAGAGAAGATTTGAGGTGCCATAATAGTTTTATTGTTTCATCATTTGAATGTAAGGTGTAATTCAAAAGTATCCCTCGGAAGGTCTATAATTATGACAATGTTTCAAGATGCCATTTCCAATTTTTATAGTGGAGATTGAATGACCCAACCCCAATTTTGTGAACCATATGGGGATGCACTTGAAATCAATAATAGTTTATAATGTGCCTTGACCCTAGTTAGATTAATAGATTTTCAACTTGGTCTCAACCCTAGATAAAAAATTTCTTGGCGGCTTTACCAAGGAGGTCTAGATGGATTTCAATTCATCTATTAAATAATTTCAAGTCATGAACCCAAGGGACTTTGGTAAGAGGATGACCTCAATTGGATATAATTAGAGATAACTAAATAAATTGGTGGTTAATTGAAAAGCCATTGTGGAAGTCAATACCAACCCAAAGAAGACATGGCTTGATGAAATCCCGTGCCTTGGAAATGCTCTTAATAAAAAAATATGCCTTGTATCTACACATTCCCACTCATGGTGAAGAGAGCATAGAGTCCAAGTCTTTTCTAGTTTGGTCACCTAGTAGGAACTCCTAAAAAAATACAATGCATAATAATAATTTTCTATACATTTCTCCCTTTTAGATTTTTGATGATCCGTTTAGCATAGAGAGAAATGCATTAATTAAAAATTGAAAATAATCCTAAACCACCAACATCATGAGGGATACAAAAAAATTCTCGAGCAACATAATGAAATCATTTATTCCTATCTATAGAGGCCCAAAGAAATTCTATGAGTAACTTCTCAAATTTTAGATAAGAGGCCTTAGAAGGGACCTGACAAGAGGAGTAATGAACATGGGTAGAAAATAAAAATTTAGAGTTTACTTGGATTTTCCCAACTAAAGAGAGAGGCTCGATGACTGAGTAGGTTAGTGTTTTCAATTCTAGCAAAGATAGCTTGTCAGATGATAGTATTTGAGGCTTGAAAGCTAAAGGGAATGCCCATAAATTTAAATAATTCTCCATGTTCAATCCATTTCCAATCGAAAGAGGTTGACCAACCAAGTTTGAAAAAAAAACTACCTATTGGATCATTTTCCATTGAATAGTAGAGCCAAAGGCTTGAAAGAATACATCAAGCAAAGAAGGGCTTGTTTGATATTATTCTTGTCCTCATGAAGAGTGAGAAAATAATAAAAAACCACATACATATTGAACAACTTGGTCGATTAATTGGGAAAGGCAATAAGTTTAACTACATTTTGGAGATTACATGGACTAAAATATAGCTAAATCCTTCAACAACATGCAAATAAAGTGTAAGAGTTGAAAGAAATCCTTAGAAAATAGACTAGAAAATCACAAAAGGCTTGAATTATTAATTATTAATGGTGATGCAAGCCAAGGCATCACTAAATAATATCTAAATAAAATGAATAAAATGATCGCCAAGATCTAAGTTCCTAAAGCATGACAATAATGAAGGGATATTCAATATAGTTGTAAGCCTTGGAAAAATAAATTTTGATGAACATTATAGGTTGTTGCAATTTGGTTGTCATTGATGTCAAAAGTTCTGTGGAGAGTGTTGTAGTCTGGTTGTTTGGTTGCCAAAGTCTCTAAGAAATGCTCCACATCTCTCTGTTGATGATGTCTTTCTCCTATGGTTTAGAACATAGATTCATGTTTTTTTAGAGCATGCATGATCCAAGTTTCAAATCTTTTGGGTTACTAGAAAGGTGTTTTTGGAAGTGACATTTTGAAAACTGTGTTGATTATGTGTTGATATTCTTAAAGGTGTAAAGGTTGGCTTTGCATTTCTTTTCTTTTGTAGATATGGGTGTGTGGCTCAAAAGTTAAGTTTAGTGTGTTGTGAAGGTGGTATATCTAAAGTTTCATATCATTAGTCCTTTTGCAAAGAAAGTTGAAGATGAAAAGTATAAGACTATGTTGTTCGATGACTGGTTTCATTGTCTATTGGCTTGTGCCAACTTGTTGTTGCATGAAGTTGTGAAATGGATAAATGCAATGTTCTTGAATATCATGTGATGTTTGTTGTTGCTATGCAAGGTGTTTCTCAGCTTCTTTGAAACTGGCTGTGGTTTGGAATGGATGTTCTGCTGAGTTATGATTTTACTTGGCTAACTAAGAGGGTGTGCACCACAAGCTCAAGATTGCATGGAGTCTATGAAGTGTTTGAAGGTATTGTATGGGTCATTCCAACTCATCTAGAAGAAGTGCAAGTAATGCCTTATAGTTGATGTGTATTGCCAATGTTTTCACGATTGACATGGTACAAGATACATGTTCTTTGCTTAAGGACTACCTGATTTGAATTTGTGAAGCATGTGGGTGATGTTCATAGAAGACCGAAGGTGTGGAGATTTCTTAGGACTAGGATAAACATGTGTTGAAATCCACAAGGTGTGTTCCTCTTCCTAGTGTTGCGTGTAGTCTTTTGGGTCTTGCCCTCTACATGTTTCATGTTGATTGTTTTATCTTTGGTTGACTTGGAAATGTAATAATTTTATTGTTATAGGTCGACATGTAATGTAATCAATGTAATATATTGTATATATTGTATTTACCTAGTTGATCTAGGTGGTGGATGTAGAAGTATGGATGAGAATTGCAATATGATAATTATGTAAGAAATTGAAAGAGAAAGTGTAAAAGTCGTTGATCTTGTCTAGTTTCAAGTTGATCATATCTCTATGACAAAAGGGATTTGAAGAAGTGAGCTTAATTGTTTGCTAGAGGTTGTGAGCAAAAGGAAAAAATTCTTGAACGCTGAAAGCAGTGAGCTAGTAGGTTGTGGAGAAGATATTTGAAGAAGAGACAAAGAAAAATCACAATCATCAAAAGAGAAACTGCAAAGTAGAATTGTAATAATAAAAAAGATTGATCTTAATTATTAGTTTTAGGCAGTTTGAGATGAAACATAGTCTAAAAACATAATTTATTCACATAAATAAAATTAAAAATCAACACACTGAAGATAGATCTAAGAAGGGTAGACCTTTGTGCACTTTTCCTACAAATTTGAAGTCAGATTGAGAGGTTAAGGATATTAGCATCCTTGACTAAGAAGTATGAATCAAGATTTTGTTTTTTTAACAAAATCCTACAGGTTTGTACTCTCCTCTTCCTCTTTGTAATTTCTCATCTTCAGATCTGAACCAACAAAATCACAACAAAGAGGGAAATGGGTGGCTATATAGGATTTTAAGTTGTTCAAACCCCCATTTTGGTATTTCTACCTGAACAAAAATTTGATTGATTAACTGATAAATGTGTGTTCTCCTAACCTTAAGTGTGTCTAATATAATAATGAGTTAAAATGATAAAAACCCTACTCAAATGTGTTAGAAAATGATTCTAAATGACACAAGAAAGATCAACACAAGAGAAAGTCAAATACTCTAGGGAAAATCCAAATGCACAAATACCTTGCTTTGAGCAACAAGAAGATCAAAATATGAAGATGAGAAAACTTTGAAATAAATTCAATAGGTGCTTGAAGAGAGCCAAACCTATCTCCAAAACCTATATTTCATCATATCCATCCATTGACATCAAACTTTGCAATCATTGTGCTAGCTTGATTAATTCTAAAATTCACCTTGTAAATCTATAAAAATGGATGTATTTTGGTAGAGCTTTGTAGTATTATAATTTTTACAAATATTTTGGTACCCACTTAGGGTCTTTGACACTTCTAGGGTTTTTCACCTAAAAGGGGAGAGGTAGGCCAAAATGCTAATGTTCTTTACAAGATTGTGGGGGTTGATGGGGGTATGAATGTGTGTGGAGTGTGTCTAAATGTAATGATCTAAGTGCTAGAAATGGATAAAGGAAATCAAATGCTAATGTAAAACCTAGAAAATGAACTATATTTGAAAACACATTGAGATATGCAAACATATACAAAATAACCTAAAAAAGTAAACTTTAATAAAACAAAAAGATGGAAATGAAAGAGGTGCACCTGGAAATGTATTGAAAACTTGAAGGGACTTTGAAATCCTGAAAATACAATTTTTTATATTTTTTGTGGGACACTTGTGCCAAGCTGGGTGACCTAGTCCTTTTTTGGGGTGATTTCAAAAAAGTGATTTGGAACCTATTTCAACCAAATGGGTATCCGAACCTGCATAAATCTCTAAAAAAATATGCACAATGTGACTAGGTCACCACAACTAGTGGGAGTGTCCCTTTTTCCTTTTCTTAAAATCTGAAGGTGGAAATGGAGGCTCTTGATATTCAATTTATGTTCCTCCAAGCTTGGTTTAGACTAGAAACCTTGATTTTCAGCCTGTAGGTGTCTTTTTGTGTAGATTCTTGACTTAACCAACAAGGATATTCCCTAAACAAGTCTTCAACCCATTCTTGAATGATATTCAAGCTTCCAAGATACCCAAATCTGCAAACACACAAAGAGAGAAGAAAATGATGATTGTTAGGGCATGGGGTTTTTCCTTGGTCAAATCCCTTTTAGATAATTAAATCAAGTAAATAAACAAGATAATGTAGCATGAAATATGAGACAAATGAACTAATAACTTTCCATGATGAGAGATCTTGAGTTGCAACAACAATGGAGAAAGATTCAACCCATAAATGCTTCAGAAATGTGTCTTGGTGACTTAGAGTGTAGAAACCATAGCTTTCTTGAGAAGAGTGGTGAATGGGAGATTGAATAATGAGTGTGTGATCATGAATTAGGGTTTTGAGACTTGTATTTATAGGTGCTGAATCCACCTGAAACACCCATTATTTGATCCTCAAGGCCAACATGAAGGAGAAATAAACTAAAACCCTAACTTTTCCTGCTCAAAACCCCCAAAATGGCTCTAATGCCTGACTAAGTCACCACCTTGGGTGACCTAATCCACCTGGATAGGAATAATTTTCCTAGATGGATGACCTTGTCCCACAAGGGCCCTTTTGCTAGCTGGATTGTCCGAGAGCGAAGAAATCACGTTTATATGATGATTTTATCAGGCATTTCATCAAATTAAGCCTTGAGATTCATAACAAGGGGTCATTTTTAGCATACGAAAGGGTTGAATTAGTGATGATAAGCTTAGGAAAGTGTGAATTTATTTTACAACACCTTACAACAGTTTGGGACAAGGCTTGGAAAGAGGTAAAAAGAGGTTGAAAATCCATAGGCAAGGGTCCAAATGAGGAAAAAGTGTCAAGGCTACACTTTTTGGCGACACATTTAGCCCCCACTTTAGTGAGAGGATGAACTTGCTTCAAAATCACACTATAGTAGCCACATGGAGATGGTGAAGAATGGTGGAGATGAAGAAGGCGATAGAGCCCCTAGGATTCAAGATTCTAAGTCAAGTCAACATCAATGCAAAAGGACACATTCAAGGGTGAATGATTTGCAGCAAAACAAGATGCATGATCATGCAACGACAAGAACTAGAAGAAAAAGGTGGAAAATATGCACTCACTTTGGGGCCATAGAACACTAGGTCATCCATGCGGTTAGTATTCATAAAGAATTAGTTTAGTGAGAAAGTCATGCCAGTGTGTTGGCTTCCCACCGTATAATGAGAAAGTCATACTAGTGTGTCAGATTCCCATTATACTAACCATACCAAAGTTACCTCGCTTGATGACTTTGATAAGGCACCATAATGTAATTTTTTTGTTAATGTTTTTGAATATAATGTGAAATTTTTTTGAAGGGGATTTTTCTTTGTTCATGCGACTCGTCTTCTTCTTAGGGAGCATTTCACCTAATGTTTCCAAGAGAGAACAAGTTAGGGTGTCATATCATGGGATGCCTCATTCACATCAGGCCACTTGAATTGATTGTACACTCTTGGAAGGCATCAAACCCAATGACACCACCAAGAAGAGGTCACATCACAAGAAAAAGAAAAATTGCACCATGTAATTTTGTAAAAAGATGTCATCTAGGTATGCCCCCACTTTAAAGTGGTTGCTACACCATCACTGTGAGCGATTTCTTTTAAGTAGCTAAGGATATAGGAAAGAAGACATGAGAGCTAACTTGGAAAGCCCTATGCCAAGTCATATGTTTTGGAAGTAGGCTATATCATGAAGAGGGAGATTATGTCACATGCGAGTCAACTTAAGACATGTCATCCACATCCCAAGATTTCTCTGATAAGTTTATGAAAGGTTAAAAACTATTCAAAAGAGATAACGACAAGTGACATACAAGGAAAAGGCTACTTAATCCATTGCCCCCACTTAGTGTAGGACAAAGGTGAGCCTGGAATGGATGATGGTATGCTTCTCCTTGTGAGGGATGCAAAACATGCAATAATGAGTGTGCTAGGATCCTACAACTATTACATGGAAAGGAGCAACAACTAATGTTATTTTAATGGACGAGTAAACAAAGTGTCAAAAAATTTATCCTTGATGGTATAGACTTTGTCACATATGTGAGTAATGCCATTGTAACTTGGTTGAGGTGAGATCTTGTGCTTAGGAGGTCCTGTATTAAATGGGGATCTAATGGATACTTGCGTATGCATGACAATGTGTTTGGGCTGATGTATCTCTAAGAAAAGGAATTTGAGGATCATCTTGTTACCATCACCCAAGGAGGACACATTACTATTGCATGAAAGGAGTAGAACCATGTTTTTTTCTTGTACCATTCAATGCCTTCCCTAGTAGTAGAGTGTTTAGGAGAACTACAAACAAGATGTTCAGGACATTCATTGTTTGGTTCTACACTATTTAATTCATCACAAGTAAGGGAATGATGTATGGTTGAAGTGTCTTATTTCACCATAATATATTCTTTTACTAATAGGAGAGATATTAGGAGAGGGGGAAAGTGGATTGTTGTGATTTTTGATGATTGCATTCTTTTCTTCTAAGATGTCAGTCTCTTGTACCATAGTATCTATCCTAGGAGGAGATCTTTTTGGAAAGTGACAAATAATAGGTTCATCACATGTCATGATTAGAGTTGGGAAAGTAGCTTCATCGCTCATAGGATAGAAATTAAGAGAAGGATAAATGGGAATTAGATGGTTACCAATGATTGGATTTCTTTAGTCAAATAGTGCCTTCCAAATGTGAGGAATATTAGGAAGGAGAGAAATAATGCTATAACTATCAATCATTGGATTTCTTGATACCAACATAGCCTTAGTGATTAGAGCATTATCACAAAGAGGGGAGGTGTTGGGAGATGATTGTAGACTAGGTAAGGGAGTGACCATGATTTTGGCTTCATATTTTATAAGGTCTTTGCAAGGGGAACAAGGAGGAAGACAAGCGATAATTTCATGATCTCAATGATTGTGTCTCCTTTACAAAAGATAACTTCGTCACCAATGGGAGAGATATTAGGAGAACAATTACCATTATCATGATTATCAATGTTTTCATCCTCTTGTGGAAAATCTTTAGTGGATAAGTGAGGAGAGATGAAGTCGTCAAGGGATTCATCTAACATGTCCAATTCATTGCTACTAAAGGGCTTGAGAAGGGTGTGAGTGGGTGCTTGTGATGTTGTTAAAGTGTTGTGTTCATCTTGTAATGAATGTGATCTAAATGAACTAGGAACTAATGTTGAAAATGAAAATTGCAAAATTCTAATACTATGCGTAAATGCCATGAATTCTATGAAATTTAATGCAATGTAAAGACATAGGATGAAGTGCAACTTTCATATTTCAAACAATGTAATTTACTGATTATACTGGAAATAAAATGTTGTGAATGCAAAATGGTATTTAAGAAATGCATGAAATGGACCAATTTAAGCTAGATTGAGTAAAATGCATGTAATAGAAAGACAACCCATTGATACAAATAGATAGTGACACAAAACTTGAAAGAATAAAAACAAGGTATTTAGCTATGTAAATAACAAATTTAGGGGCTTGAAGGGACTAGGTCACCCAGGGTGATGACATATTCCACCTGGTGATTTTTTGAGAGTTTTCGGATTTTTCTTTTGATTTTGATGGTGTCTGCGTTGTATGATGAAAACCTAAGGTTAAAATGAAAAATTATGATGATTTGGAATGATATGCAATGCAAAAATGGAAGGTAGATAAGCTTTTCACTAATGCAAATTGTAAAACCCTAGAATGCAAAGTAAACAATGAAAAATGCAATGCAATTCAAATCTAGGATGATAAAGAACTCCAAATCACAGAAAAGGGATTCAAAAGTTGGGTTCACCAAAATGTAATGAATATTTTGGTACCCATTTAGGATCTCTGACACTTCTAGGGTTTTTCACCTAAAAGGAGAGAGGTAGGCCAAAATGCTAATGATACATTCAAGATTGTGGGGGTATGAATGTGTGTGGAGTGTGTCTAAATGAAATGATCTAAGTGTTGTAAATGGATAAAGGAAATCAAATGCTAATGTAAAACCTAGAAAATGAACTATGTTTGAAAACACATCGAGATATTAAAACATATACAAAATGACCTAAAAGTGTAAACTTTAATAAAATAAAAAGCTTGAAATGAAAGAGGTGCACTTGGAAATGTATTGTAGACTTGAAGGGACTCTAAAATCCTAAAAATACTAATTTTTATATCTGGTGGGACACTTGTGCCAAGCTGGGCGACCTAGTCCTTTTTCAGGGTGATTTCATAAAACTACTCTGGGGTATGTTTTAGCCAAATCGGTATCCGAATCCACAAAAATTTCTGAAATATATACACAGTGGGACTAGGTCACCACAACTAGTGGGAGTGCCCCTTTTTCCTTTTCTAAAAATTTGAAGGTGGAAATGAAGGCTCTTGATTTGCACTTTCTATTCCTTCAAGGGTTCAAACCAGAAATGTTGATTTTTGGCCTGTAGGTGTCTTTTTGTGTAGATTGTTGACCTAACCAACAAGGAGATGCCCTAAAAAAGTCTTCAACCCATTCTTGAATTATTTTCAAACTTCCAAGTTACCTGAATGTGTAAACACACAAAGAGAGATGAGATGTTGATTGTTAGGGCATGGGGGTTTGCCTTGGTCAAACCCCTTTTAGATAATTAAGTCAAGTGAAGAAAAAAGATAATGTAGCAAGAAATATGAGACAAATGAACTAATACCTTTCCATGATGAGAGATATTGAGTTGCAACAACAATGGAGAAAGATTCAACCCTTGAATGCTTCATAAATGTGTCTTGGTGACTTAGAGTGTAGAAACCATATCTTGCTTGAGAAGAGTGGTGAATGGGATATTGAATAATGAATGTGTAATCATGAATTAGGGTTTTGAGGCTTGTATTTATAGGCAATCCACCTAAAAAGCTAGTTATTTGATCCTCAAGGTTGTCATGAAGGAGAAATACACTAAACCCTAGCTTCTCGATTAAAACCTTGAAAATAACTCCAATAGGACTAAGTCACCACCTTGGGCAACCTAGTCCACCTGGATAGGACTAATTCACCCAAATGGGCGACCTAGTCCCGCAGGGGCCCTTTTGCTAGTTGGATTGTCTGAGAGCGAAGAAATCAAGTTTATATGATGATTTTATGAGGTATTTGATCAAATTAAGCCTTGGGATTCTAATAAGGGGTCATTTTTAGCATAAGAAAGGGTTGAATTAGTGATGATAAGCCTAGGAAAGTGTAAAAATATTTTACAACACCTTACAATTGTTTGGAACAAGGCTTGGAAAGAGGTAAAAAGAGGTCCAAAATCCATAGGCAAGGGTCCAAATGAGTGAAAAGTGTCAAGGCTACACTTTTTGGTGACACAATAATTACTTCTCTTCTATTTTTAAAACAATAATTGATGTATTTATAGTGGAACATAGGAATAAATTAAAGTTTAGTAAATTTAATTTTGAGGATTAATTTATTGCCAAGACCCAAATTTGAATTCACCTTCAAAGCTAGAGACCGAAAAAAATGGGAAATTAAATTTGTTGGGAAAACACTTACTAGGGCACTAGCA
Source organism: Sequoiadendron giganteum (assembly GCA_007115665.2). NCBI lineage: Eukaryota > Viridiplantae > Streptophyta > Pinopsida > Cupressales > Cupressaceae > Sequoiadendron > Sequoiadendron giganteum. Next base: position 974,553,864 of record CM021100.1, on the reverse strand, counting down.
CCCCTATCTATCCCTTTTCCACCCATTCAAATTTGATTCACAGGGTAGCACTGACACATTCTCTTAAATTCATAAGAAAGGTCAAGGCTAGGAAATGTCTCTAAAATGCATTAATGGAGTGGATGCTAAAGCGAGTTCCAAATAAAGCATGAAATTGTACTTTCACCTTAAGGAAGTACAATTTTTCAAAGCTACATGGTGTAAGCCTAATATGCACCACCTCAGTCAATAGATATACGAATATGAATAGTTTTATACCATGTTACATCAAATTTATATTGAACTAGAAAATTACTAAACTTTCTCATGGAGTTCAAGTAATATGCTAGTTGCATCATGTATTTTCTAATTGAGTGGAACATTTTATTTTCTCTCAAAAAGAAATATCACTATATAATTTCTGAATGTTCACTTTAAAATACTTATCCTATTCATTTATACAAGAACACAACTTGTATTTAACTACCTCTTAATGTCAACATAAATCAAAGGATGTGAATATTTTCCCTCAATATCTATTATTGAAAATCATCATTCACTACTAGAGTAAATAATTATTTAATAAACTAATGAGTTTTTATGTATTATATTTTACCTTAATATTTTAAAATTTCTTCAACAAACTATTCAAGAGATAATTCAAATATTTTGACTATAGGGACTACAATCATCACTTAAATTTATTAAATTTGAACCAAATTTGATGACACATATTTATTCATACATGATATATGGTTATTAGTAAAATGGGGAAGAACAAAAGTAAATGCCGCTACTTTTTTCCTAACTTGATGTGATTGTGACATGTAGCAAAGAAACAACAATGTAAATTCACTCAAAAAATGTTATAAGTGGGTATATTTTATATAGATAGAATTGAGGTCTACAATTCTTATTCATTGGATGACATCAGGTGAGTATTTATTTTTCTTTATGATATGTTCCTATTGGAGAAAACCATGTACTCATCATATCTAATAAATGGAGTTATGACCTATCAAACCAAGTGCCTTTTACAAGGTTTATTAGCAAATTTTTGAACCCAAAACTTGATTGTAAAATTGTGATAGATCTAAAATCCCATATTGAATCATTCAAGATAAATAATGGGTAAACTATAAAGACACAAATTGGCATATTAATATATTTTCAAGATTTACCTAAGTGCACATTATTTTTACTTTTGACCTATATAATAACCTTTGAAAGGTTTAGGATGTAAACCTTCAACCAATATCAATGTTCCATAATAAAACTCAAATTTAAATTAATGGACTTGGTTATCTCAAATCCTTTTATAAAAACATGATAGGATTGATGAAAAATAAACTAAGGTTAATATTATAGTCTTTCAACTATATTATTGAAATTCATTAGAATGACATGACCATATATAGTAATCCACATTGATCAATGCAAGATCATTGGCTAGGGATAATTGGTATATGAATATTCAATATATCACCTTTTTCCATTATCCATTATTAAACATACTAAATTATTGATCAATGATCAAGGAGACTCTAAAAGACAATGGTCCTACATAGTTTGGATTTCATGGAGTAGTGACATATCAAACCAAAAATGTTCTCAATTCATTTTCATAATTAAATAAATTCAATAGGAAAGTTACCCTAGATAATCCTTCGGCCCACAACACCTTGATACAAATAAAAGTGCTACTTTCCCTTGAAACCTTTGTTGGTTAGATTTAGAGATATTTGGAGTTGTATATTTGAGATAGATCAACAATGTAGGAGCCTACATGATATTATGGTCATCAGTTGTGTAATTTTTACATACTTATTTGATTTGTGACTATATTTTCATTAATATTTCTCCACTCTCTATTGATGTATATATTCATGAAAATTAGAAAAATTGAAAGGAAAGATTTAATAATCCAAATATTGGATCTACTCCATCACACCAACTTTTAGACTAAAATGCTCATTGGAAGAGGATTAGATATGTGGATTTGAATGCACATATTTTGGCATAGATCAAGACATGATTTCCACAAAAATTCCTTGAACAATCTATTTTTGAACTCGAAGAATTAAAAACCACTCCAAACGTATATAAGATCAAAACTCTCAAAGGGTGTACATCCAAACTAGTATCATAGTGGGTGTTTCTTTATAGGGTTTGAAACCCACATGCCAATGCTTCATGAATAAAATAGGATTTTGATAAAGACAATGATCTCCACTAAAAGCACGTCGCTATCAAATCCATTCATAAATATGGTTTTAAAGTATCCTTAAGTGAAATTTGGCAAGTCACAGTCCACATTTCTTAATAATTTTTTAAACACGAGTATAAATCTTCAAGATATAACAACATGTCAAGGAATTTGTATTAGGGAAGAATTATCAGGTTAGCTGCAAGTAACATAAACTAAATCCCAATCAACAATGGAGAAAAATGGAAAGCATGAAACATAAAAAACATGAAACAAAGTCACCTAGTTTTCAAGCTTCCATTGATTGACCTCCATTTGCCTTCTCCATCTTGCTACAACTGGTATGATTTCCCTTAGATTTGGAGTGCAACTACAACCTAGATGCCAAAGAAAAGAAAGATATTGAAGTAATATAAGTGCTCAAGTATTCAAGCATGCTGAAAATAAGTCTGTGTGTGTCCAAAATGGCTTGAGAGAGTGCCTTTTAAAGAATTTTGATTTGAGAATGGATGGCCAGGATTAGAAGTTGGTAAAGCCCCAAGATCAAAGTATAGAATTCAATGTGATAAGAAGCATTATGGTTAGGGCAAAATTAGGTCAACAATAGGGAAATATTTGAAATGAAGGATTAAGATTTAATTGAAAGCAATTAAATCAATGGTGGAGAAAAATACGTAGTTGGAATAATAGAAATTATTTAATTTATGGAGGAAAGTTGACTTTTAGAAAATAATGGTTTGATGTCATAAATGGGAATAAGATAGAATGAAATAAATGATTATTCTAATTATTTATTTGTGGGATGGGAATGTTGGTAAATGGTAATTAGGAATAAGGATTGATTAGAGACATATTTAAATAATCACAAAGGAATAGTTAGAAGTTATTATGACATTAGGACATAATCACATGGTTTAATTATGTGAGGAGTGCGTTTGACATAGAAAAATGCAGTTCAGGGGACTAGGTCATTTTTATGTGTCTACATTTTCCCCTTTTTGACATAATGTTGTTTATCACATTGTGTCAAAGAAAACAAGCCAAAAATATGCCCTAATGTGAAAGTAGGGAGAGGAAGGATGACGAGGGGGTAGTGGTATGCCCCCTCAAGAGGATAGGTAGGTTCAAAGAACACAAATTTGTGCTTGAAATGAATGAGAAAATTAGAGCATGAAGGAATAGAAGAAATGGTGGCACAAAAGAGATGGGTGTTAGGATGAAAAAATGAATACTTCAATATCTTGCCAAATACCCTAATAGGCATTGTAGAATCATTATTTGGTAGATAATTGTTACCAATGGACAACAAAAAACATGATATGAAATAGATAAAGGTGTGCAAGGTCATCCACTTGCGAAAAATAGATAGTCATAGACAAGGAATGTCCTAACTCATACTAAGGGCGAAGTTGCCCCAATATTTTTGTCAAGACACACCAAAGACAACAATCAAGGAAAAATAGGTCATGAGATGTCATCACACCTCTAAATCCTTCATGGGACATCCTCGAGGTAGCTAGTAACATAACCAAGAGACAAAACAATAAAAAGATAAGACAAAATAGACCAACAAAGTCAACAACCATTTAATGTGTTTGCCAATATTTGGTTGATTGCTTGACGGTTTGAAAGTTTGACGATTTGATAGTCTGACAATTTTGATAGTTTGATGATGCCTGTCGTCAAGGACACATCCTGAAAAGGAAAATGTCATTTTGACGGGGTCCAATTCCAAGAAGGACGCATCTTGAATGGGACGATAAAGTGGCTAGGTTGATATTATTTTGGAAATTTGATTGATTTTTGACTTGATGATTGACTAGACTATGTTGTCTGTTGTTCCATGATTTGAATGTTGATGTTTTGATGATTATCTTGTGTCTGAGTTTGAATGTTGAATTATGATTTGATTTGACAACACCTAAAGGATGGACCTAATGCCTCAAGGGCACATCGATAGATGACCTTGCCTACGTCTAGTCACAAAGGCAATGTAGTTTGATAGTGACAAAGACTGACTTGACTAACTCTGACTCTGCTTGTGGGATTTTGAAAGTTATTTAGATGATTTTGGGTTTTTGACATATTTTTTAACTTTTTTTTGTGTTTTTAAATATTTTTGTTTGTCTTTTTGGAATGTTTGATTTTTTTGTCTTTTTGGAATGTTTGATTTTTTTGTCTTTTTGGAATATTAGATTTTTTTAAATCTTTTTGGGAATATTCAAACCTCCAATTACCAATGTAGAATCCAATGAAACTAGGTGTTGGGAAATGTGCCCCCAACGAGGTGTAGGACTAACCATCAGGGATGGGATGGGACTGGGGTTTATTATGGATGAAAGGTGGAGGAGAAATGGCGCAAGATGCCAACCGTTTATAAATCATGAAAAAGATGATCAAACCTTATGATGGATGACACGAGGATGATGGGGAGTACAAGAATTATTATGGATTAGGGTGGGAGACCATGTAGGGTGATAATAGATGATGAAGTAGAGACTGACTACACATAGCTCCTGTTTTCCAGGTTTTCAGCATGATACTTATTCAAAGCACCACCAAAGTGATTTTCACTATTGGACGAATCATTTATCTTTACTATTTCCATGATTTTTTTTTTGTCACCAAAATGCTTGTTTGCTAGGTTTTCATCAGGCAAACGATTTTCTTGATTTTTTAATTTGTTTTGTATTTTTATGGTTCTAGCATGGCTCTCTAAAGCTATGTATAGAAATTATGCAGGTGCAAGCTATTGATAGGCTCTGAAAAAGGTTCCCCTTCAAGTGTGGACAGCTGATAAGCACCAAAACCAAAAGATGTTGTTATGAGATATGGACTTAGCTAGTTGGGCTCAAATTTGTCGGGTTTTTCATGTTTTGCTTGGTTTTTCAGACTCTCCATCAACACTAAGTCACTGATGTTGAAGTTTCTAATCAAAGCCCTTTTGTTGTCGCTTCAAAAAAGGTGGTTTTAATATTCCTGTAGATGAATCAAGGCCCTTTGTCTATGTTCATCAAGCAATTCTAACTCATTCTTGTTCAACCAGGATATATGATATTCATCATCGTCAATAAGCCCTTTCATGGAGACCCATTGGGAGGGGACTTCGACCTCGATAGGAAGGATAACCTCCAAACAAAAGATTAGGGAAAAAAAGTGGCATTAGTGGGTGTACAGATGCTCGTGCGATACACCCATAAGGCAGGGTTAAGCTGAATGTGCCAGTCATAGCCAACGTCATTGACAATGTTTTTAAGAATTTTGATTATGGTCTTATTGGATGCCTCAACTTGGCCAATGAATTGTGGGTAATATGGCATGGAAAAGTGTTGTTGAATGTGGAATTTCTCACATAACTAATAGATATCTTGATTTTTGAAGGGACGACCATTGTCAGTGATGATGATTTAAGGGACACCATACCAACATAAGATGTAATTGAGGATGAATTTGGAGATTTATTTATCGGTGATGTATGCCATAAGGATGAATTTAATCTATTTTGTGAAGTATGTAGGAGTTGAGAAAATACAACTTCACAAACCCTGAAGATCACCTGCATGCAAATAACCTGTCAAAAAAGAAGAGATCGAGATAAACAAGCAAGGGTTCTCTGAAAACTAAAAATATATATATCAAAGAGAATGATAGAATAAATTGATATGAAATAAAATGGGATCAATCCTTATAAAAATGAGATCATGCAAACCCTAATAAAACCCTAATAGGAAAAACCCTAAAAGAAGCCCTAATAGGATATTTAATAATTAATATAATTATTAAATGTCACTTTATGCAAACTAATGTGAAATCTTAAGAAGGGAATAAAGGTAACTTAATCAACATAATTAAGTTAAAACCTTTACTCTAACACCCCCCCTTAAGATGAGCAACAATGCAACTACAAACAAGTGCAAGAAAGCAAAGGTAACTACAATGCAAGAAGGCGAACATGGGTCCCGACAACTAGGCCAGATCAGGTACCCAAATACAACCAAATCTCTATAAGAAGGAGAAATAGAGAAAACCTCATGGGAAAAATCTCTACTCCAAAAAGAGATGCAAAAAGCCAAGAAGAACATCATTGAAGCAAAAGAAGCTGCAAACAACTGTCGAAAGATGACTGCTATGGTGCTGAAGAACTTTCGCTAAAGATAAGATGATCAGGAACAAGAAGGCAACAATCTGCATGAGTGCCCATACAACACTACTCGAATCAGATGGCAAACAAAGGCAAACACCTGGAACGAAGATACAGATGGCACAAGAACTAATAGTCTGAAACACTAATGAACTGAGAATGGAAGATTCCTTCCAAGGCAAAACCAAGGAAGAATTATCACGAATAGTATAATACCCCCCATAATGCTGAACTGGGAGAGCCTAACAGATCCACTGAAATGATGTGAAACACCCTGTAGTGCATGAAGGAGAAGAAACAACATCTGAAATTGCACAAGAAAGCACCTGCAACTGAAAAAGTGGTGTGCAAAACAAAGCACACATGCATGAGGCTGGAATCATATGGATCCACTGTTGTCGTGGAGGGACACTCACTAGACAAAGATGTGATGGCAAAACAAAGGCAAACTACACAACCCCCCATGACACTTTATAATAATAGTGTGAGTACAAAATATGCAACAATCTTATGTGCAAAATCCCAAAAAGATACATCTACAATAGTGTGGCACTTTATCTCAGTGCGTTTACATAAAAGAAATTGCTTACAAATGATGCTCAAAATGCCCAAAAAGGACAAAGCTGGAAATACATGAAGGACAGCCAAAAAACTAACTGTAGAATGTACCAACAGAAGAAAGAAGTGATGAGACCCACACCACTAGAAAGATGAGAAAACCAACTTTCTGACGATATCTCGTTTGCCAAAAAACGATATTGTATGCCCAAGTTACGGCCTCTAGAAGAAAACAACTCCAAAGATGAAAAAAGCCAGTGCTGCATTAAATTTGACGGTCATACGACTGTCGCAACAAAACTCTGAGCTTAAATTTGATAGCCAAACGACCGTCACCATAAAAGTGCGATAGGGCTTATTTTAAAAAAAATTGTTTGAAAAAAAAAACAATAAAAAAAACAATTTACATAAATATTTTTTTTTAAATTTAAAAAAAAAAAAAATGTGTGGTGGGGGAGGCACGTGGGCCCACCCTCACCACACCCTATGTGGGCATGGGCTCCCTATGGAGGCCTGCATAGGTACGGACCTGCGTAGTACCCTGTGCAGGTACGAACCTGCGCAGAGCATGCGCAGGGAGTGTACCTGCCTGCGTAGGGGCGACAGGCCTAAGCATACCTTAAACAGGCTTTTTTTTTTAATGATATTTTTTAATTAAAAAAATAAAAAATTTTACAATAAAAAAAACTGCAAATTTTTTTTTTGACGAAAAAAAAGGCGGAAAAAATAAATTCCGAAATTTTTCTTACCAGGCAGGGGGATGACCGTATTTGGAAAAAAATTTTGCCCCAAAATTCAACTTTGTCCAAAATGGATGAATGAACAGTCGATTTAGGGGTTTAGGACCGTTGCGGATGCAATGGCAAGGTCCGTTTGAGCTGAAAATACTTCAAAATTGCAGGTATGCCCTAGAGTAAAAAAAAACCTCAAACCCTTGAAGCTCCAAAAATCTTCAAAACAAAAACAGGAAGTAGCAGGTCTGGAGCTCTGATACCATGTAGGAGTTGAGAAAATACAACTTCATAAACCCCAAAGATCACTTGCATGCAAATAACCTGTTACAAAAGAAGAGATGGAGACAAACAAGCAAGGGTTCTCTGAAAACTAAAAATGTATATATCATAGAGAATGAGAGAATGAATTGATATAAAATACAATGGGATCAATCCTTATAAAAAGGAGATCATGCAAACCCTAATAGGAAAAACCCTAAAAGAAGCCCTAATAGAAAAACATTTAATAATTAATATAATTATTAAATGTCACTTTATGCAAACTAACGTGAAATCTTAAGAAGGAAATAAAGGTAACTTAATCAACATAATTAAGTTAAAACCTTTACTCTAACAAAGTATTCAGTGGCGGTGATGATGAATTTATGGACATTTAATGAGGTGGGATGAATTTTTCCTACGAGATCAAGTCCCTATTGGGTGAAAGGCCATAGTGAAGTGATAGGTTGCAACTCCTATTTAGGTGCATGAATGAGGTCACTGTGTATCTAACACTATCGATACTTCCACACAAAGTGATAGGCATCATGCTCCATTGTAGGCCAATAGTATCCCAGTCACATGATCTTTTTAGCTAGGATCAGATCACTAGATTGGGCTCCACATATAACTTTGTGTACTTCGCGTAGGGTAGTTTGTGCTTCGTTAGTGTCAAGACATATGAGTAAGGTGTTTTCAAAGCTACATCTATATAAGGTATCATTGATGATGAAATATTGAGCAAATTTTTAGATGAAGGACTAGCGTTGATTGTTGGAAAGGTCAGGTGGTAGGGTTTGGGAATGTAAGTAGTCATAGATATCTTGGTACCAAGGGGAATTGGGGCCAAAAAGCGCACATACCATCTCAGACTCAGGGACATCAAAGGCAGGGACCAACAACTGTTCCACTAAGAACTCGTACTACGACATATTGTCAGGAATATCTAAAAGAGACCCAATAGTGGCCATGACATCTATTGCTTTATTTTGAATATGCGACACTTGGAAAAAGGAGATGTCTATAAAGTATTGTCTGAAAATATCAACCATTTTTTTGTGGGGGGTCAATTTCTCATCCTTAGTATCATAGTCATCATTGACTTGTCAAATGGCCAATTGCGAATCACCGAAGACTTGTAGACTTTTGATTTTCCATTTTATTGCCATACACAATCCTACCAAGAAGGCTTCATACTCAGTAATGTTACTTTTGCATGAGAAGGATATCCTAAAAGATTTAGGGATTGTATCACCTTGAGGGGTGACAAATAATATACTTGCACTTGATCCATGATTAGTATGTGAGCCATCATAATACAATTTCCATGTTACTCCTGTGTCTAGTGTGAATATTGATTCATTAGGAAAATCTGAAACCAAAGGGTGATTTGCTTTTGTGGGCACATCTACTAGTTGGTTAGAGATGACTTGTCCTTTTATTACCATACATTCCACACATTGAATGTCATATTCATTGAGTATCATGACCCGTTTAGCCAATCATCCTGTTAATGCCGCCCTACTGAGTAGATATTTCAGGGGATCTATTTTTGCTACAAGCTTAGTCTGATGATTTAACATGTAGTGTCTCAACTTTTGAGTAGGAAAAACCACTACAAGATAACCACATTCAATTGGACTGTAGTTAAACTCGTACCCCACCAAAGTGCGACCAATGTAATAGATTGCATGCTCCTTTTTTTCATGGTAATTTTGAGCTAGAAATTCCCCGAGTGCAGCTATAGTAGATGAGATGTACATAATTAGGGATTTTCCATCAATAGATGACATCATGATAGGAGGTGTCAAGAGATACTCTTTGATCTGCTGAAAATTTTCCTCACACTTATCTGTCCAAATGAAAGGAAATCCCTTGCGTAACAAATAATGAAAAGGTTGACATTTATTTGCAAGCTGTGCAATGAAATGCCTAATGGACTAGAGTTGACCCTGAAGTGTTCAAAGTTGATTGATTCCTTTAGGTGGAGGCATGTTTAATATTGCTTTGAATTTTTCTGGGTCTACTTCAATACCTTGATGGGAAACAATGTATCCCAAAATATTTCCTAATGTCACACCGAAGACACATTTCTTGGGATTTAGGAAAACCTTATATTCTTCTAGCCATGTGTAAATCTTTTCCAAGACTCTTAAGTGATGACCATGTGTCAAGGATTTTTCCAAAAGATCATCAACATAGTTTTCCATCAATGTGTGCATGAGATCATGAAATATGGTGGTCATAGCTCTTTGATAGGTTGCACATGCATTTTTTAGCTCAAAGGGCATGACATTACAACAATATATACCCCATGGGAAAGTAAATTCCATCTTGTGCTGGTCTTCAAGAGCAATATGGATCTGATTATATCCCGAGAAGCCATCCATGAGGGACAACATCTCGTAGCCAACTGTGAGGTCTACTATGATGTCTATATTCAGGAGTGGGAAGTCATCCTTCAGACATGCTTTGTTTAAGTCTCAAAAATCGGTGCAGAGATGGATTTGGCCATTTGGTTTAGTCACTCGTACAAGATTTGAGATCCATTCTACATAGTTAACAAGTTTTATAAAACCAACATCCAATAATTTCTTGAGTTCAAATTTGACCAGCATAGCTATTTGAGGGTCCATTTTTCTAAGCTTTTGTTTGATCGGTTTTGCGTTTGGATGCAATGGTAGATGATGCAGAATTAACTCGGGATCCAACCTTGGCATATTAGCATAAGACCATGAAAAATTGATTTGGCATTTTGCAAAGAATGCTTGAAATTCTAATTTTTCCTCTTCTATCAAAGATGCTGCAAAGAGAACAATCTTAGGATTATTTGTAGTACCAATGTTGACTTCCATTATGTATTCAATCAGCATCAGGGATCTCTCTTGATTGAAAGGGAGGAAGTCCAACCCTCCATCCTTGGGTTCCTTAGAGAGGTTTTCACCCTCGAATACGTCCTTTCTTTTTACATTTTCTTGGTCAGAAGTTGCCTTGCAGTTTTCAGCTAAAGACCGTTCATTTTTTTTTATCATTTTTGCAACTGGAGGGTGGGAAATTCTCACCAAAATATGATGTAGTGTCAAGATCTATAATGAATCCAGCCTTATGGTCCCCATGTGGTATTCCCTCTGAGAGTCCTATAAATTCAACAATGGCCTCATCACTTTCAAATATGTCAAGGTAGGTGGATCTTGTTGGTCCCAATTGATCAATTATGGGTAAATAAGGGAGATGCCATCATTGGTGTTAGTGACGGATGGGGAAGAAAATAATAGGGTAAATAAAGAGGTATTATTAGGGTCCCAAAAGGATTCCATCCATGATTTTTTTTTGTGGTATTTGGTGGGTCAGGTTCATAAAAGGAGTCAACGCGAATATTGATATCCATGAGGTTGGTAAAGGGTGGGCGGGCTCGTATGTCAAACTCCTGAAAGACACAACCAAGCTCATAGTCACTTGTGGTGTAGGAATCTCACTCATATTCATTAGAGTCAGTGTCATCATAATAGATGTAGGTAGGATCCTTAGATGTCCCAACATCTTTCAAAGCACTCACATCCTTATTGAAAAGAACCTTAGTACTTGTAGCACCAATTATAACTGGTACAAATCCTAGCCCTAAGTTCTTCAACCACTTAAGACACATCAAGGGTTCTCTCATTCCATTTTTATGTATACCAAGTCAACTAATTCCATCATAACCCTTTTGTTTCATAGGCTCAAAGCCTTTGCCATATTGTTCTATTGGTAGCGGTGGCAAAATATTTCTCATCTTTGTAAATCCAAGCTGAAATATCATCAATGTCTTCATTTTTACCTCTCCCCATTTTGAGAATGTGGTGGTGGGAGGAACTTTAAAGACAAATTTGGGTTCCATCTTGAAACAAGGCCTACCATAAGACTTGGGAGACTTAGGTAGCTTTTTGATGCAATAGGAAGTATTTAGTTTATACTCGCCGCAACCTTTGTCTTGGATCTTGACTTTGGGGTTGACAAATGGGGGTTTAGATGTACATAATTTAGTGAGGGTGGATGGATTGATATAACTGGATGAAGTAGATGAAGTGGATATGGTAGTGGAAGCATATGCGTATCGATTGATAGGCACTTGGCGTTCGGGAAATCCCCTTAAATTAGTGCAATATTGGAAGGGATCGAGGTCGCTAATGATCATGAATTCGGTGCCATTATATGGAAATTTCAAGCATTAATGAGAGGTGGAAGGAATGGCTTTCATGGCGTGAATCCAAGGTCGACCAAGGAGAAGTTTATATGGGAGTTCAAGATCCAAGACCTGGAATGTGGTGTCCATAACTGCAGGTCCAACTCCAATAGGGAGTACAACCTTGGAAGAGAATTATTTGTCATCATAGGCCTTGATTACAATACTTTTGGTTGTGTCTACACATGCTTCAGAATAGCCTAAGGCCTCGACCAATTTTAAAGTGCAAATGTTAAGTCCAACTCTACCATCTACCAAGACTCGTCTGACCTTGTGTTGATGGACAAATACTTCAAGGTGCAGTGGGTCGTTATGGCTAGAATTTTGTGTAGAGTAGTCTTTGTTAGAAAAAGAGACATGGAATGAATTAGCCAAGTATTCAACCATGGCTTCAAATTAGTTGATGTCTAGGTCAATGAGAATGGAGGTTTCCTTCAAAGCCTTATCGAGGATAACTTTGTGTTTAGGTGATAGGCATAACAACTAGAGGATAGAAATGTGTACGGATGTCTTGCCCAAGTGGTGAACAAGATTATATTGGTCTTTGGATTGTGGATTCTTTGAATAAGAAGCAAATAAAGTAACCTTAGCCATGTGGGTAGTGACAATGCATTCAAGAACCTTTTTAATGGTAATTGTGTTGACATATTCATCTGCGACACGAAGGTGATCAATTATCTATGAGTAATCAAAGGCATTCCTTGTATAATTGGTCTTATTGTCTATCTTTCAACTTGAGGTGGAGGGCTTTCCCAAACCATGGTCTTGTAATGGATTCTTGAAGATTGTATGGTCTTGACTAGAATTTTGTTCTTGTCCTTCGACCTATATGGTACCATTTTCAATTAGGTCTTGAATTATGTTCTTCAATTGACGATATGATGAGGTATTGTTTCCTTTGATATGGTGGTAGTCAAAAAAGGAATTGTCATCCCACCAAGATGGTTTTAACTATCTTGGGTCGTATGGTTTAGGTTCTTGAAGTTGCATGAAATTTGATTGTACTAGCTTCTTAAGCATAGATTCAATTGGTTATGATAAAGGAGTATATTGTCTTCATGGGTATTTCCATGGTTGTATTAGAGGTCCTTGTTCTTGATTTTTTTGCACCACATTAGGTGTGTTGTTATTCATGTGGCATGCTTTAAGAGTCAATGTGTGACTTGCATGATTCACAACTTTCACATCTATGACTCCATCATTTGTTACATTCTTATTACGAGACCAAAACTTACTTTTGTCATTAGAGGTCTGTTGGTGGTGTGTGTTTTTGTTGCAATATGTAAGTTCACCTTGGGTGAGTAGGTCCTTTTCGAGTGTCATTCCTTTCTCAACTAAGTTTATAAATCTGGCACAATAATGAATTTGTGGAGGGTGTTTCAAATTTAGCTTGAGGTTTTCTACAAACATGTTCACTTTTTGTTTGTCAAGAATCTCAATGGGACATCAACTCGCCATACTGTGCCACCATTGGAAGAAATTAATAAAGGAATATCCTTCATCTTGTGTCAAGTGGCATAAGGTAGCAATTGTGACATCGTTTTCAATATTGTAAGAATAATTCTCCATAAATTTATTGGCGAGGTCGTCATATGACTTTATAGAACTTTTAGGTAGAAATGAAAACCATTCAAGTGTAGGCCCCATAAGACTTCTAGGGAAGAGTCTCAAAAGGTAGGAGTGATTGTATGCGACATCCACACAAGTAGTAGTGAATTCTCGTATGTGCTCGAGAGGATTTCTCTTTCCCTTGTACTTAGTGAAAGTAAGGATGACATACCTAGGAGGTAAAGGAGGCATGCATGTGCTAGTGTCATATGGATAAGGGTGTAGATCATGTGATGAGTACGTCTTCTTGTTTGAAACTTGCATCTATTCCACTTGCTTTTGTAGTGCAGTCAATTGGGCACTCAATGCGTCTATTATGAGATGGTTGGCAACATTGTTATGAGGTCCCAAATTTGTGCTGTGTGATCCTATGTTTTGTTGAGATGACATTTTTTGGTTCGAAATGTTGTGCGTATGTGGTGGATTTTGATTGTGTCCATGAGTATGAATGTGTGATGTGTAGGTTGGGATGTGAGAAGTGGTTGAACTATGATACATTGGTTGGGTAGGTTATCCATGTCTATTCTAGTTTCCAAGAAAGGATCTATGTGTGTAGTCATATGATATGTTAGGTTGTGTCATTTGTGATCCTTGTCCTTGTTGAAAAGGATTATAACCATGTGACATATTTGTAGGTTGACTATGTGGAGCGTTCATAGTTTGTCCTTGCAAGATGTTTGTATTGATATGAGGACCTTGTGACATGGTTTTTGTGTTTGGTTGAAGTCCTTGTGACATTGTGTTTGTTTTTGATTAAGGTCCTTCGATGAGAACCCTTCTCTCCTTGGGCTTACCAAGGATGTTAGATGTGGATGCCCCTATGTCTTGAGATGATGAACCAAAGGGAGTAAATGCCGAGCCAAAGGATTGCGTTGTGAATAAAATTTGTGATGTGGTTTGTGTCATGGGTTGGGCGAGTGCATGAAGATGGGTAGCCAATTTGTGGACAAATTTTAAAAAAAGTTTTGAAAACCCATAACATGAGCATGTTATAATGTGCTCACATTATGGTTTGTTGTGCTGAGCTTGGGGCTCAACCACAACAAGCCCATAATGTGAGCGCATTATAACACACTAGCTTTATGACTGATTAAAATAAAAAAAAAAAAGGCAAATTGAATTCATTCTTGCATTCGACTGTGTTTTTTCTCTTCCACACGGCCAAAACCCCATTTTTCATGCTCTCATTCTAGGAGGAGGTATTTTACAAAATTCTTCATCAACAATTGCTATTTCATTGCGAGGATGCCACCACATTGACGAGGAGGTCTGAGAGGTAAGGATCGTTTGTTTTTTCTTTTGAATTTGTTAATTTTAGGTTGTTTTTGATATTTATTTTTTGAATTTGTAGGAGATGTTAATCAACCTATAAATCCTCAAGAAGCACAACAATAGCAAGAGGAAAAAAATCCTAGACAAGCACAACAAGACCAAAAACAACAAAATCTGCAAGTTAATCAACCAGAACCTCAATCTCCTCCACCAATCCCTTGACACCCTCCTAGCACTCAACAAAACTTAGTGAGTGAAATAGAGAACAATAAAAAAAAAATTGAGGATTTAATTAGGAGTTTGAACAATCTAAATGGTTCAATTGTGGAAATAATGACCCTAGGAAATTCATTGAAAGAAATATTAAAACATGTAGATTCAATCAATAAATAATTAACTGGTTTGCAGGATAGGAGGTAGGCGGCTAGGGCTTTTTACCAAGATAAATTATCATATAAAGAGGTAAAAGATTTAAAAATTACAAAAGGTGATTTTTGTGCATTATTCACTGACCCACAGTCAAATTAAAATCTCTCCCTCAATGTGAAGAGGTTTCCTATTCATTGGTGCCACCACCAAGAGATTAGGAAATATTTTTGGGATAGGTGGTACATGGTTTTTGATGACCCACCATGCAAAAAATTGTGAAGTCCCACAATATTTCCTTAGGAAACTATACACTGAGTTCATCTTGAAAAAAACCCCAAGTTATTTTGATATGAGGGACTTTCAGGGGAGGTGGGGGGTCGACTCAAGATAGACCGGTGCACAATTAGATCCCCAGTGGCAAGGGAGATGACCTCTTGCTAGCCCACCTCATGAGCACATTGTTATCCCTTCCATCACGAAGGAGAGTGTTGACGTAGAGACTTTGTAGGCCATCATCTCTTTGACCCAGAGTGTCATCCAACATGCCAACCCTCTTCTACAATGCCACCTAGGGGAGTCTTCGAGTGGTGGGCTTTGATCCCATGTGTGCCAATCTTGTAGGGGGACTTGTTCATATGACCCCACCGCCACTCAAGAGGCTGCTATGCAGGGTCTGTCTGCAACTAAGGAGATGGAAAGGGCAACTGACATTTTGCATTTGACCTATGACATTGATTCTCAGGTAAAAGTTAGCATGTTCATTGAATTGAATTTATTAAATTTTGATTTTGAAATGCAAGATTAACTAATTTAGTCTTATGATTTTAATACAATTATAGGGTCACAGTGTTGATACTAGATGCACCAGCCCCACACCTACTTATTTCTACACTACACATATCGGTGCGGTATGTAACTAATAAACAATCATAAATTTATTAGATGATAATAATATTGTTTTACGAATGGTATTTCAATATGTGATTTTGGATGTTGAATAGGCTAATATTTGAGGTTTCGAGGGAGCACCTCCCAATGCCACTAGATTTACTCAAACCTACATGCAAGTAATAGAATAAAGAGTTTAACTAATGAATTGTACTTAATAGATTTGTGTAGTTTATATTCATATTGTTGATTACGTTGCATTGCACATCATTCAAGCTGAAAGAATTACTTCATCGCCTTTACTATGCTACCACATTTTCCATAAATGTCTACCAAAGAATTTGATCAAACAGTTAATTTCCTCACTACTATGGCTAAAAGATTAAAAAAGGTGCTTTCCAACAAACTATGGATGCTTGGAAAAAATCTATCAAAGCATAATAGTAAGCAATATAATAGACAAGGAAGTTAGTAGTTTGAAAAATTGTATCGAAGAAATGCAGTCTCATGGTGATGGAATGCCATTCCATCACCATGAGACCACATTTCTTCAAGGAATTTCTTCAAACAACTCACCACCTTTTCTATGATACCACATTTTCCATACATGTGTACCAAAGCATTTTATCATAATACTCACTTCCTTGCTGCTATGGCTAAAAGCATAAAATAGGTGCTTTCCAACAGACTATGGATGGTTGGAAAAATTTCTATCAAAGAATAATAGTAAGCAATAATATCATAGAGAATGCAATGAATTGTTTGAAAAAAATGCCTGAAAGAAATGCGGTCTTATGGTGATGGAATGCCATGACGTGCATTTGTTTGTAATGACATTTCATCACCACAAGACCCCATTTCTTTGAGGAATTTTTTCAAACAGTTCACTAACTTCTCTATGCCACCACAATTATTTTACATGTCTACGAAAGAATTTTATCAAACGGTTCACCGTCTTGCTGCTATGGGTAAAAGCCTAAAACATGTGCTTTTAAACAAGATAACTATAGCAAAAATAGTAAGCATGATTTGATGCAAGAGAATAAATCAAACACCATCAATTTATTTGGCTACTTATGACCCAACAACAATTGAGAAGATCACTTTCAAAATTCCATCAAAAATCATTTTTCATTCAACAAAAAATATCAATTTCATTGAGCCAACAAGGTTGTCAACAAGCCAACTCATCAAACCAACAATCAATTGACTGTACCAAATCAATTTAAACTCTAAAACAATCCAAAACTCACACTACTCACCAAATTCCCATTCTTGACAACTTGAATCTCAAGGCAAAAAGACCACTACTCTCTCAATATTTATTTTACCTATTACCGAACCTTTAAATTATTGTAATCCTCATATTTAGATTGAAAAAAATCCAGTTTACATTCACAAAAATTTAAACCAATAGATTTCATAACACTACAGTCTAGGCTCCATTCTTGCACATAGGAATCAACCATGCTTAATCTCCCAAAGATAACATATTTGCCTTCAAACCCTTTCCAAATAGTAAGAAACCATTTACAAAATCAATAAAGCAAATTTAAATCCAACTCTAACATTTAAATCATTGTTTTCATCAGATTCACCGTTTTACCAACCAAAACACCTTAAACCTTGTAGGTCATCAAACCCTTATATCGGGTGATTACTCTTTTGGTTTTTTTGTGTCAACATAAACTCATCACAAATTTTGAGACCCATTTCAGTTCCTTAAAACATAATTCAAAAGAAACAATACTTATTTTTGGAACAAACATTAGAAAGCTAGATTGAACACTGAAATGAGCCTCCAATTAGGCCAAAATAAAAAAAGGAGGTATCCTTAAATCATTACCTAATCACCAATTGACTTTAAATAGTCTTATTCCATGTCACAAAACTCAAGATTTCATTATTTTTTAAGGATTGAAAGGCTCATTTAAATGCTGCCCCACAAAACCTTGATTTTGTGCTCAAAGTAAGCCCTACAAATGTGGGTTTATTGGATTACCAT
This sequence comes from Sequoiadendron giganteum, assembly GCA_007115665.2. NCBI lineage: Eukaryota > Viridiplantae > Streptophyta > Pinopsida > Cupressales > Cupressaceae > Sequoiadendron > Sequoiadendron giganteum. The sequence continues at coordinate 974,535,624 of CM021100.1, read as the reverse complement.
ATTCCATTCCTCCTGCCACTTGGAATCTACTTCAAAATACTTTGAATAGGTCTGCTTATTCTTTAGAATTCATCTCTCAGCCTCTTAGAATACACTTTCATCAAATGTTCACTTGTAGCCATCAAACTCAAATATATTGCATTCTCTTTTATCCCTATACAAATCAACATAAATAAAACTTAAAAAAACCTATCTACATCTATTCCACCGATCTACAGGGCCTAGCTCGGTGGAGTGGAGGTCATTTACTCAATAAACTCTCAAAACCTCAATATTGAGGATAATAGACCGAGTTCAAGAAATTTGACTCGAACAAAGAATATACTCAATAGATTCTCCTCAAAATGGATGTAAGTTAAAGATAACTCTCTATAATACTTGAAACAATGAAATACAAGACCCAAAACTACTGTATGAACTATGCAATTGGAGAAAGAATGAAGGAAAACTCTAAAATTTAAAAACAAATAGCTTTATTTAGAAATATCTCTTCAAGAATACAATTGATTGATTTTTCTTGACCTTTAAAAGCCTTTTAAATAAGTTTCCCTTCCTTTTTAACTTCTTTCACCAATCACATCCTTTCTTTTCCCCTCATGACTCTTGATCTTCTGTTATTTTTCTTTTTGTTGCATTTACAATTTTGGCAACTTTTAGCATTTTCCAAATCTTGCTTTTTCCCATCTTTTACATCTCTGACATTTTTTCACTCTTGGTATTTTGACCTCCTAGAACCTATTTGATACTTTTAAATAAATCAAATACATTTACATTTGAAAGTTCAAGTTTTTACAAATTTTCCTTTTGGATGTATTTTGAGGACAAGGTGCTCCTGCACCAATGATAGTCAAAAATATATAGTTTAATAAGTACTCAAAATTTTGTTCATTATCTCATACATTATAAGTCATGACGTGGATCACTATTGTAGTTTTTGTGATTGAATAATTTGTTGTTTTAATTCCAACTGTTGCAAGCAAAAACACCTTTGAATGTGACAAGGGCAATGGAGATCGGTGTTTCATCTACTATAGAATCCTTGATGGCTCTGACAAGGGATGTATGAGGAAAATTACTAAATTTAAGTTTACATTCGTTATTATAGATGTTAGTTAGTGAAAAATAAAACCATTATTGATTCGTAGTTTAATTTCTCTTTGGATGGTTTATATAGGGCTTTAACATGCCTCAACATGGGCGTGTGAATATTTCCCTCGTGGAGAGTGATCATCAAATGGAAATAAGTGATTATTTTGTTAAATACATCATTTTTTATAATTTAATTTCTATATATTAATGTCTTTACTTCTTATTGTAACATATATGACTTGACCAAGAACTAAAATATAGGAGGAGCACCAGGAGCACTCCTCGACCGTATAATAAATGAGTGATAGACGTATCGCCATCCGATCGAAAAACAAAGGGCAAGAGTTTATTTCGAGAAGAGCATGGAGAGCAATGAATTTTGATTCCAAAGCCCTTTGTTGTACTTTCCTACATGACAATTTTGTAAATATTTTTTATTGGATATATTTGACATTGTATGCCTATATGGCATTCTCGTAAGCCTATATGGCTATTTTGTACCTATATTTTATACTTATATCGACATATATTGATGTATTCCTACATGGTTATTTGGTTAATATAAATCTTTTTTATCAATGGTGTCCATATTTGTATTATAAATTCAAATAGATATGAGTTACATGTATTCAAGTGTATACTTTACAAATTATGTGTATACTTTGTGACTAATATGTGTTCCAATGTATAATTTGTGACTTACGTCTTTTCATGCGTATACCTTGTATTCATGCATATACTTTTTATTTATTTGTGTATGTACTATGTATTCGTGTGTATACTTCAAGGCTTATGTGTTTTTGAGTACTTGTTCTCCGCTTATTCACATGTAAATGCTTGACTTATTGACATGTATACTTATTAATTGGTTAGCCCTAACATTGATCATTTTCGTCCTTCATGGTTTGTCTTGAATATTAATTGATTGATGCTAAAAAACTTTATCTAAAAGCAAAAAACACATTTTCAATTAGTATTCCATGAAATGATTCATAAAAATATTCCAACATTTTTAATCCTTTGATTGGAACAACTCAATCAAGCAAAGGTTATATAATCTTCACAACACTTGCAAAATATAATATTCAGAGTAGATGAAGTAGTTAACTTCTTGACACATTATCATACAAACATTTATCTTGAATAGTCTTTAAACATTTTCACAACATAATTCTCATAGTGCAAAATGAATTGTTATGTTATTCATCCGTCACCATATAAACACGTCGAAAGATTTATATGTCAAATTTTTGCATTATTATTTCTTGTATAGGAAATGGACTTGAGAGAAAGCAAGTTATAATTTATAATACAAATAAGAAATGGACTCAACAATGTCCTAGACCCCCAAATAGGTCTATTTAACAAAACAACACCCTATCAATCACTCTTCCAATTGCAATAAACCATTGGGAAACATTTACCAGTTTGCAAATCCACAAAATCCACAACTTTTAAGGCGTGATTGGCCCTCTAACCCCACTATCCTCTAAACCCTCACTTTTCACAAATTTCACTAGGGTTTATTGAAAACCCCATATATAGACCTCATACAACCTAAAAAAATCTTTCAACACTCTTCATTATTCTAACACAAACTTAATTGACCACCAAATTATACTTCCCCTTGACTTTACCCACTTTTAATCCCTCAATCCTCTCTTTTTCATTCAAAACCCCTCTTTTCCCAACTAGGGAATCATGCCATAACATAATTTTGACCTCCCCTATGCTTGTAGAACTTTTAAACACATCAAAATACACAACCTCACCCTATTTCCAACCTATTCTAACTTATTCTCAAGCAATTTATTCTTTTGACCTCTTCTAGCATTGATTTTAAAGCCTAAATTCTGAATTTTCAACAGGGGCAGTGTTAGTAATCTCTTTCAATGCCTTTACCAATGCTATTTTCTTATTCCTACTCCCTATCCTACTTACATTAGGCCCATTATATTGAGACAAAGCCTGAACAATAGGTGGAATGGCCTATTTCAACATATATATATTTTCATATAAAGCATAGAAGGAACAAAAAATACAAAATAGTTCATAGGATGGTTATACCATTAGCCATCGATCAAAATTTATCACCCCCATACAGTGCAAGAGTTTGTTACAAGAAATAACAGCTAAAACCCCCAATGCATTGTATCAAAAAGAATATTCGCTCTCAAAATATCATCCAACATTGAAGCTCAGCTGGGTACACTTTACATAATAGCTACAAAAACATGCCTCCAAAGAAGTGTTCGGTAATGCCTGTATCATAATGATTAGCCACATACTAAAAAAAATATATATAGATATACAAAATTGACAAAAGGTAAATTAAAGGAGCAAGAAAGGGAGAAGAGCAAATGGATGGTCGACTACACAATCCCATGGCACCCCTTCAGAGAGACTAAAGCCTGAGCAACATCCACCTCCTTTGTCGAGGGAGAGGGATCAAGCTGAACTTGAGGATTCCCCACAAATTGCACCCCTGCGACATCCTGATGGAAAGCCTGCAAAGCTCTGAGAAAGACTTCAACATTTGGATGCCCTTCTGGCCACATGTGTCCATACCTTGCATCCATGATATCTATTGAAACTGTTCTATTTTGTAAGTAGTTCCATAATTTGTCTTTTGAGAGAGCAACAATAATGTAGACCTGCATGACAATAGTGAAAATGACGAGTCTTCGAAAAGACTCAGTAAGCAACCTTTTCCTTCCTTGGAATAAATCTTCATTCCTTGATTTCCAGATTGACCACAAAATACTAGAAGATAAAGAGAACCATAATAGTTTAGCAGTCTTGGAAAACTTAATGTTATGATTAAATAGAATTCTCTCTGGAAGTAACTTTCCATTTTCAGCCCAAAATTCCTAACCAGAGCAAAAAAGTTCCCAAACCTGTTTAGCAAAGGAGCATTCGAAGAAAATATGAATAATTGACTCAGGGACCCTGCAGGGAGAGCAAAATGGAATATCATTACTTTTACCCTTGAAAGAAAGTCTCCGTAGTGTCAATAACCATCTAAAGCAAGATAATTTAGCCTCCAACAGAGTGTTCCAATTATTTTTAAGAATTTTTTTCCATTGTTCATTATCCCATCATAGGTTCCAGACTTGATTTAAATGATTAGTTAAATCAATGTGTCTTATTAAGAAAGTGTATAAATCTTTGACTTTACTGTTTCTTATACCAGTTCCATTTTCCCATTTAAATTCTTTGAATTGTTCTATTCCATCTTTAGTTATTAAAGGGAATTTTAACTGGCCACAAGCCTCCTTGAGGACAAAATAAGTTCTCCAGTTGGAGGTTGGGATGTTGAATTAATTATTTAGATCATTCCAACCTTTTAGTTTCCCATTTTCAAGAATATCCTTAAAGAATTTGATTCCTCTAGCAGCCCAACCTCCTGCCGAACAACCTTGAAGAAGAGCTAAAGGTTTCTCTTTATGTATTAAGTTCCACCAAATAGATCTAAAGGAAAATACAGTCCTCCCATCTCCATAGGTGAACTGGTGATTAAAAAGAAAAGGTTTCATCATTTCCCAGGCCTTCCAAATAGTCTTGAAGACATTAGAGCCTGCGTGAGACATAGTTTCCAAACTGCTAAGGATATCACTAAGGGGTAGACCTTCCCACCCTTTAGCCCTCTTAGGCACTGCACCACTAATATTCTACCAGACCAACACCTTCCATGGATCACTACCTTCCAGAGCTCCAAAGATCCATTTTGAAGCAAGAGCATTATCTTGTAATTTTAGGTCTTTCAACCCCAAACCACCATTTTCTTTTGCAATGGTACACCACTCCCATTTAACTGCATGCTTTTAATTATTTCCTTTACCATCTGACTAGAGAAAGGCCCTAATCCTTTTTTGGATTTCATTGATTTGGTAGGAGTTGAAGAACCAGATGGAGGCAAAGTAAATATTGTAAGAAGAGAGAATCTTTTGGCAGATTTGCAAACAAACAACTAAGGATAGAAATTGCCTGTTCCATTTACCGAGTTTTTTGTCAATATTTTCACGAGTCCAATTCCACATTTCCTTCAGATTTGGTTCAATTGCAAAAGGGATCCCAAGATATATTACAATTTTATGACGCCCACACCATTGAAATTCATATGACATTATCCAATTTGGGGGAGAGTCCTCCCAGCCTAACAACCAGGATTTAGAGGGGGCAAGTTTAGCACTTGAGGCTTAGGAGAAGATGCACAATTTTTTAAGAGATTTCTGAAGTTCCAATCCTCCACTCAAAACATAATGGTAGTATCATTAGAAAATTGAAGGTTGATGAGCTCATTTCCATCTGGAAGTCTTATGCCCCTAACATTAGGAGATGAGGAACCTTCTCTCAATAGAAAATGGAGTGCATCCAAAGCAAGGACAAAGAGAGCAGGAGAAAGGGGGAATCCTTGCCTTATAGATCTTTCCAAGGGGATTTCTTGAGTGAGCACCCCATTAACATCAACTTGGGAAGAGGCATCTTGAAAAAGAGTTTTTGCCATATGGCAGAAGGCCTCAGGAAACCCAAATGCCTGCAACATTAACAAAACAAAGTCCCATTCAATCCTGTCATATGCTTTTTCAAAATCAATAAGTATCATAGCCACTTTTTGATCAAAGATTTTTGCCCAGTTCAATGCTTCCCATCCAGTAATCAGATTTTCCAGAATGAACCTTCCTTTTATAAATCCAGTTTGAGTAACATTTATAATGGATGGGAGGATAAGAGCCATCCTTTCAACAAGGATTTTGGCCAAAATATTATAAGAGACATTTAGGAGAGTAATGGGTCTCCAGTTTTTGATTAGAGATTTATCACCTTCCTTTGGGACCAGTTTAATTATTCCTTTATTAATGTTTCTACCAAGAGAGCCTTTCCCAATGGCCTCATTGAATACCTATAGAAGGTCATCAAATATCCAATCAATAAATGTTTTATAAAATTCAGTCGGAAGGCCATCAACTCCTGGAGATTTATCATTTTTGAGAGAGAGAATAACCTTTTGGATTTCCTCTTTTGAGACCTCTTTCCCTAAGTCTTTTTCCTTCTCTTTATTGATTTTCTTAGGTATGGGGCTCTTAATGAGATTCTTTGCTTGGGTATTGCTTTCCTGCACCTTGTTAGAAGTAAAAAGGTCCTTATAGAACCGAGAAAAGTGAGATCTTATCTCTTCTTGTCTAACCACAGGTGACCCTCCAAATGATATGAAGTCAATCTATTTCCTTAAGTGGTGTGAGTTATCTATTATTTGATTTTGATTTGAGCCTTTAATACTGTTTCGGGTAAGAGTTTGATTAGTTTCTTTGTGACTGGCTGGAATACCCTGTTTTAAGGGTTTGTAAGTCTTAAAAAATGGCAAGTTGACCCATTCCTCACACTGTGATAAATCTAGTTCCAGGAATGGGTCTACATCATTAGTGACTAGGTGTGTGAATTTTGGAAAAGTACAGGGGAGGTCGAGAGTTGTGTTGGGCATGAAGCCCTAGCATGAAAATATGACTTTTCCAAGTGGAATGGTGAGGTTTTTTTATGGAAAAGTGAGTAAAAGGTTGGGGAAACATTATTTCTTGATGAATTAAGCATGAGAAGATGTTTATAGACCTGATTGAAGTGGTTTCTGAGTTGGGTGTGGTTTGGATGTGTTTTTTTAAATAAACCCTAGGTTTTTGGCTTAAAAGGAGGGTTTGGGGTTTAGGCGGTTTGGTGAATGAAATTATAACAAATAATTGTGGATTCTTTGGCTATGCCACATGTGAAGTTATTCCCAATTGAGTTTACTAGTTTTGGAAAGGCTTTGTGTGTGGTCTCTTTGTAAAACAGATCTATTTAGAGGTCTAGAAAGCGTAGAAAGCTTGATTTGTTGAAATTGTTTGAAAGAAACCTAATGTGGTTTGTAAACATGTTATTGTGTGCCCTGATGGGGTTTTGAAATGGTTTAGGTCTTGGTTTGAAAGAATCTCATTGAGGAGATATAGCCGATTGAGTCAATTTGTAGTGCTACAAGGAAGAGTGTAGTTTTGATGAGATGAAGAGATTTTGAGAGTTTTGTGACTTGTAATGATCATACACTATTTGTGTGGAAAACTTAGATTTCTCAACCATTGTGTGTATGTTTATTTTTTTGATTGTCTTGCATTCCATCATAAGGGATCAAGTCAGTTGAATGCAGCTCAGAGAAATTCCTTGTGTTTGGGTGCGAAAGAGGACCATGCCTAGTGTAAACGTACCTATCGAGATGCATTGGAGTGGTTTTTTTGGTCACACAAGTTGCAAAATGAAAGTTTCACCACTTTGCAACTTTACATTGTTTGCATTTGACACTTTTTCCATCAAGTGAAAACTGGACACCACAGGAAAACGACTTCGAGATAAAAAAAAAGAGAGAGGTTATTATAGAGGGGCCCAATGTGATCCCATAGGATCAAACAAGAAATTTATAAGAATCACGGTATCTGAGTAATAACATGCTGAAGTTTGCAGCCATTTTGCACTTTGGACCCTTAAGGGATCGATCCAGTTGAATGTAGCTCAGAGCGATTCCACATGTTTGGGTGTGAAAGATGACCACACCTAGCATAAAAATACATATTTAGATGTATTGGAACAGTCCATTTGATCACAAAAGCTGTAGAACGAAAGTTGTACCACTTTGCAACTTTCAACTACTTGTATTTGACAACTTTTTCCCCAAGTGAAATTTGCCATCATGGGAAAATGCCTCCGAGATAGTCAATACCAAGAGATGTTATTGTAGAGGGGTACAATGTGATACCATAGGATTAGAATAGAAGTTTATAATTGTAATGGTATTTGAGTAATAGCATGCCGAAGTTTGCAGCCATTTTGCATTTTGGACCCTTAAGGGATCGATCTGGTTGAATGTAGCTCAGAGCAATTCTGCGTGTTTGGGTGAAAAAGAGGACCATGCGTAGGGTAAAAATATCTTTTCAAATGCATTCGAATAGTCCATTTTATCACACGAGTTGTAGAACGAAAGTTGCACCACTTTGAACCTTTTGACTACTTGCATTTGACAACTTTTTCCCCAAGTGAAAATTTGCCACCATGGGAAAATGCCTCCAAGATATCCAAAACCGAGAGAGGTTATTGTAGAGGGGTGAAACGCAATCCCATATGATCATATGAGAAGTTTCTAAGCATCACACTATTCAAGTAATACCATGCTGAATTTTGTAACCATTTTGCACTTTGGACCCTTAAGGGATCGATTGGGTTGAACGTAGCTCGAAGCGATTCCATGTGTTTGGGTGCAAAAGAGGACCATGCCTAGTGTAAAAATACCTATTTAGATGCATTGGAATAGTCCATTTGGTAACACGAGCTGCATAATAAAAGTTGCACCACTTTGCAACTTTCAACTGCTTGCATTTGACAACTTTTTTCCCTTAGTGAAAAGTCATCACCATGGGAAAATGCCTCCGAGATAGAAAAAACTGAGAGAGGTTATTGTAGAGGGGCCTAATGCAATCCCATAGGATAAGAAAATAAATTTTTAAGAATCATGGTATTCAAGTAACAACATGCTGAAGTTTGCAGCCATTTTGCACTTTGAACCCTTAAGGGATCGATTCGGTTGAACGTAGCTCAGAGCGATTGCGTGTGTTTGGGTGCGAAAGAGGACTATGCCTGGCATAAACATACCTATTCAGACACATTGGAATAGTCTGTTTGCTCACATGAGATATAGAATGAAAGTTGCACCACTTTGTAACTTTCAACTGCTTTCATTTGACAACTTTTTTCCCAAGTGAAAATTCGCCACCATGGGAAAATGCCTTCGAGATAGCAAAAACCAAGAGAGGTTATTATAGAGGGAACCAACTTGATCCCATAGAATCAGATGAATATTTCGTAACCACCATGATTTCCAAGTAATACCTCGTCAAAGATTGTTGTCCTTTTCAGCTTTGGACCCTTAAGGGATTGAGTCGATTGAACGTAGCTCAGAGTGATTCTGCATGTTTTAAATAGTATAAATTTACCATTCATAGAATAAATCCACAAATTTTGGTTCGAGGTTGAGGTTGGAGATTTTGTACTTAGAAGAAGATCAATAAAACTCATTTTTTCCTTGCAATTTTTTGTATTTTTACCATAAATTTGATGTTTCCTTGAACTATATGGTTATGTATAGGGTGATTTTCCTATCTTTTGGATGGAATTAAGTGGAAAAAAAACTTAACTCCATTTTAGTTTTGGTTTGGTTAGATCAAAGCCCTCAAACTGAGGCTTTCTGCTGCTACAAAGGGAAAATTAGCCCTATTTTCCAAAGAAAGTATCCTAGAAACTTATCACAAGCCCAAAATTTCAATGGGGAAACAATTATTATATTCCCAAACCCCAAAATCCCTAATTGGTTCACCATTGTATGGACTAAAAATACCCTAAACCACAAACGCTCATTTCTAGGCTATTTACTAAGATTTTATTGAAATAGCTACTTCCAGACCTCTCCAAAATCTGCTGCTTGTTCCAACATCTTGTGTTCCACCCACACATGCACAAAAGTTCATAAAATAGCATCCTCTAACATTCTCTTATCATATTCATGACTGTAGCCACCAATTTCACTCAAAATGATAATGAAACTACCTAGGGCTTCATGCCCAAAACCACATAAAGACTCCCCTGCTCTCTTAGACCCTAAACATACACAGCCTATCCAAATCTCTCTTAGCATGATGCTTTCACATTTGTGCCCTTTGTGCTGCCAATTCATTTTCTCTTTTTGATGGTTGAGGTTCCTCTTCAATTGGCTTGTTTTCGTCAATTGTGTCCAATTTCTTCTTTTCACGATATTTCGCCACTCGATCTCTCTCCTTTTGTTTGAAGGTTTCATACTATTCATCTGTTAAATTCTTCCTCATTTGTTTATTCAACATGGTGAATAATTTTACCTGTAGGATGGTAATGAGACGAATATTAGTTCCTAAAAAATGTATCCATTCAAGTAAATCAAAATATATGTCTGTGTCGCCAAAAAGTGTATACCTTGGAAATTTTTCTCTCATTTTGGCATTGTTTACCTTGATTCAGTATTGTAAGCTTGCAATTCAACAATAACCTAACGGTGTTTACTAAGGTGTTGTGAAGTGTTGTAATGCATTTCTTCACTTTTCTAAGACCCTTTCAACATAATTCACCTAAATAACACCTTCTTGTACACCCTTCTAAGCCTTATGAAAAAGTGTTTTAAAGTGTTATGATGCATTTTCACACTTATCTAGGCTTATCACCCCTAAATTAACCCTTTTTCTATGGTTATTTATCCCCCTAATGTACTTTTAGTCCTGACCTAAGTGTTTCGGGAGGCAAAGTTGATTAACTTCATTAAACACAAATTAACTCCCGACCACCACTTAATTTTGCCTAAGTGGACTAGGTACCTAGTCCCTTTAGGCATAAATTTTAAATTTTAAATGAAATTCAACGAGAATCTTGCCTCCTAAACCCTAGGGTCGGCCTATCATGTTGCATTTTAGGAATATTAGGGTTTTACATGTACAAATAAGGGTTTTCACCTTCATTTTTCTCTCTTGCTCTCATTTTTTACATCTCTTCACAAGAACTCTAACATCCAAGTCTTCCAAAGCAATAAAACAAACATTAGGGTTTCACAAGAAACCTCCATTGAGCTGCCCTTGCATGTTATAGACCATCAACAACAAAGGTTTGGTAATAATTTCCATTAAGTTCATCATTCAATCTTACATTCCTTGGGTTTTATCTCATTTGGGTTTAATCAACTTCAAAGGGGTTTGACTTAGGTAAACCCCTATTTCCTAACCCCAACATTCTCTTGGTATTTGCATGTGTTTGCAAGTTTTTATGCAGATTTGGTGAAGTAAAATGTGTTGGAGAAAGTACAAACATTCCCCTCAAGTCGCATCAAAGCATCAAATCCTAAGTGAGACAAAAAGACAAGCTACAAGTCATTTTTGGGAGTTCCAGACACGAGTTCTTGTAGAAAAGGGAAACATCAATTGAGACCCATAGAATCGAGACTTGAATCCTTAGAAAGCTACAAGAGGACTAGGTTGCTTCTATTGGTGACCTTGTCCTTGTGCTAAGCTCGAAAAAAGGTTTTTGCATTTATGGGTACCATTTTCCCCGAAACTTGTTTTGAAAATTTTTCTCAACAAGTGGACTAGGTTGCCCAACTTGGAATAAGTGTCCTTCTACTATTTTTCAAAAAATTTCCAGAATATTCCGGGACCATTCATCTGCAACATCAATTTTCTAGGTACACACCTTCTATCCTTCTTTGTCAATTTCCAAATTACTCACATTTATGGCATATAGTTTAGTTAGTTTGCATTAGCTTAGATTTACTTTGTTTACATTTGAATAGATTAGATTAGCATCAGTGTACTTTCAGTGTTAGCCACATAATACACACACTCATCATAACCTTCATCAATCAACCCTCCCCATTTGAATGTAACCGCCAAAAACCCTGTAACCACCTAGAGGCAACCGTGTCATTCTCACACACCAAGTGCTCCTAGGGTGAAAAACCATAAGGGCCTAGTAAAGGGAATCCTTTTACCCTAGGTCCAAAGCTACATTTTTAGTGGTTCATTTTGGTGAACTCGACCATAGACCAATTGCTAGCTTTTTGATTTTTGCATTTCATCTTAGAGATAGCTTGCATTGCATTGAAAAATCTGCATTGTTTGCATTCTAGGGTTAGTGGAAAAAGTGCATTAGTGAAATTTAATGCTAGCCTTACACTTTGCATTAAATTTTAAGTCTTAAAATACAAAAAAAATTTCATTTCCAGTTTCTATTTGTATTTGAATATTGGAAAAAGCTTAAAAATTAGCTAAAAATTCAGGATTTTTTCAAAAGCAACACTATTAGGACTAAGTCCCCACATTGGGCGACCTAGTCCTTTGGCATTGTTTTCTATCAAAGTCCCAAAAAATTTCCAGTATTTTATGTCTTACAGATCCTTGTTTTTTCCTTTTTGTGTTTTGTTCTTGAATGTTAGTTACAAGCCCTTTTGTCACTTTTATTTACATTTCCTTAGGGAATAGTGTCGGAGAATTTAGTGTTCCTTTGCTGATACAGTTGTGAGATGAAGCTCAAGGACCATGACAGTTGTTCTTGAATGTTAGTTACAAGCCCTTTTGTCACTTTTATTTACATTTCCTAAAGGAATAGTGTCTGAGAATTTAGTGTTCCTTTGCCGATACAGTTGTGAGATGAAGCTCGAGGACCATGACATCTACCAACAACACCCTTGTTGTAGATCTTGGGATCCCCTCGACTTCAACTCTAGGTATTGAAAATGGTGCATTAGGCTTAGAAACCATCCTTAGTGATTCCTTTCACCTAGATGACACAACTGGTGATAACAATGACCTCCCAGATGATAAGTTCTTCCATATCCATTCTGATCTCGCTGATTATCAACTTGAAATTAGCTTTGAACACATATCCAGAACTGCTATCCCTGCCATTGAGAATCTTCACGACTTACTTGACCGTGACGATGGCTTACGTGTCATGAAGAGGATTGTAGAAATCTACAAAAAACATGCACCTAAGGCATCTCACTCACCTACTCCTATGCTTGGCCAAGGAGGACCTTATACTCCTCCCCTTCAATTTTCACTTCTATTATGACCTATACACATCCTAATGTGACAATCACCAGGGATAACTTTAGTGGAGAATCTTCGCCAATTGGCAAATATTTGAAATCGAGACCTCCAAAAATGGCGAATAATATAGGCTAGAAAGGATGTCGAATCGCCAGGTTTTTCCATTTTTTTTTTAATCTCGATTAATTCGCCAATGTATTATTTTTTAAACCACACATCGTCGGATCTGATTCGCCAGTAGTTTATACTGTAATTACAAATATTACTTATATTTGCTAGTAATTTTATATTCTTACAATGAATTTTTATGGTATATTCACCACTAATAATAATTTACCATTTCATTTTAGGGATATTTTAGCCTTTAATAGTTTTATTATTTATTGTCATCGATTAGCTTTTTAATCAAATGGCTGCAAGTGAATTCCGTGACTTTACTTGCACGTGCCTTTTAAAAAGGTTGTTGAGGCCCGAAATTTATTTTGGGCCACACGATTAGATTTGATCATGTGGCCCAAAAAAAATTTCGGGACTCAACAACCTTTTTAAAAGGCACGTGCATATAAAGTCATGGTATTCACTAAGTGCATATTAAATCGTTGTATCAGCGAGACATCCCTAACTGTCCCACCAATGATGTTAACTCACACCGATAAGGCTTCCATACTCCACCTGGGGTCCACCAAGGCACAGGTACACCACTTGTGTAATTCCAGAGAATCATGAAGGGAATCTATAATATTCACGTGAAGCTCCCAGAAAGACATCCGATCAAAGCTCTATATCGTTGTATCGGCAGGACCTCCCTAAGTGTCCCACCGATGATGTTCACTCATGCCGATATTCGCTCAAGGAATGAACTTGTAGTCATTTGATTTTCAAGTGAGATTTTTAAAAAACACTTGATCTGTGTGTGCTCCAATGCATTTTCAATAGTGAATTTATGCTTGGTGTCGGGGCCGCTATACCCGGAACTCGCGAGAGGGAATTTCCCCTCGACCCCCACAAGGGGGCTCTACCCCCTTGACCCCTACAAGGGGGGCTACCCCTTGACCCCGCAAGGGGCGCTACCCCTTGACCCCACTGGTGGCTGTCGCCCCCGGGCCCCTACTTCAATATTAAAAAAAATAAAGAAATATGGGGAATTGCGCCGACCAAGTATGCAAATTTTTAAAGGAGAGATTCGCCATTTTAATGAACCGTTTTAGTGATTATTCACTAGGATTCACCAATGTGATTATTTTTTTTACCAATTATCCATTACGATTCGCCAGGATTTCACAAATTTTTGAATAATGTGCATAAGATTCGCCAAGGAAAATTAATATATTTTTCAAATAAAAGGAAAGATTCGCTAGGATTTTACACCTTTGCTGTGGGGGGGTTTCTTAAAGTAATCCTTGAAAACCACTATGCAACAGGTTAGTAATGCGGTACCTCCCCTCACCATCCCCACTAGCATCTCTACTTCTCTTATGGAATCTCACCCCTACACCTCTTCCATTGACCCCACCCTTACTATCCCTACTACTTCCCCTTCCACCAAATTCACCCCTTCACCGCTCTCCCTTCCACCTCATAGCACTTACAGTGATTTCCACAAGGAATAAAGATCCCTAGATTCAAGAAGTATGGTGGGAAGGGTGACCCTTCTAACCATGTCAATGCCTATACTACCCTCTGTAGCGACGTCACTCTCGACAATAAGTTGCTCGCTAAGTTATTCCCAAGGACTCTTAAAGATGCAGCCTTGGACTGGTTCTCCTCCCTGCCTAATAATTCTATTAGTTCGTTCAACGAATTAGTAGATGCCTTCATTAATCACTTTCAAATTCATATTTCCCCAAAGAAAACTTTAGTGGACCTCATGAGATGTAAACAAGAAAATAACAAGAAGATAACTGATTTCATCTCTCGTTACCAAGCTCTTTATTCCTTGATTGATGTTAAGATACTAGATACTCATCTGCAAAAGATGTTTACCGAAAACCTTGTGACATCCCTACAAGATAAACTTACTCTCATGAAGTTCTCCTCCTTTATGCACCCGTGTCAAGCACTCTATGACCACCATAATTATACTAGCAGTTGTGACTCATGGTCCACTCCTAGTCATGATGAGAAGTATGATAATTCTTCCCCATCCAACTCTCAACCATTTCGTAAACTGAACAAACGATTTCTCCAGTTTAACCCTTCATCCCAAAACCCTCTACCTATTAATAACCAAGTGGCTGCCATTAGGTCTGCAGTGCCCTTTAATCATAAAGATCCTAAGAATACTTTCACACCCTTGCTCGACACCCTTCATAACATGATGACCTAATTACTTCAACAACAAATGATTTCTTTACCTCCCATCCAATCAACTGATCCTAATAAACCATTACCCCCTTCTTATAATGTTGGTGCTTATTGTTACTTTCATCGCCAAAAATGACATGATACTGAACAATGAAAGCATCTAAAGCACCTTGTGTAAGACCTAATTGATTCAGGCCATCTATCTATTGCAAGCATTAATGTTAAAAGAAATAAATCCATGGCACCCCCTAATCAAAACTTGAAAATATTCACCAACCCCATGCCCAACCATAATGTGTCATTTATCAAACCGAGTGAAACTTCTCCACCTGATGTCATGAATGTGGAGTCACAAGATTTACATTTTGTTTCTCTTCCCTAGTAACCCATGTCACACCTATTAATGAAATGGTAGGAGCAATAGAAATTATCCATAGTAAGGGCCCAACAAAAGGACCTCTTGAGATCTCCTTTTATGCACAAGATATACTACTAAATCTCCCTGATGGGCCCTCTCTACATAGTTGGTCGCATTGATGATAAGCCCACTAATGGGATACTCATAGATCCTGCATGTGGTGAGAATGTTATCAAAAAAGAGTTTCTAGTATTACACAATATTGATCAAGATGTCTATAATCGACCTATTGTGTGGGTCAAAACACATAATGGTTTTGTGTGCCCGACGATTGGATTGATTACCCTCCCATTATAAATAGGTCCGAAAACATTGGATGTTACCTTTTCAATTATCCTTCAATCAGACCAATTTCGTTTATGACTTGGCCACCCATGGCTTCGTTCTATGAAAGTGTTTCCATCCATCATTCACAAGTGTGTGAAGTTTCCTATTGACAACGACATATTTAATGCCCACCAAAGTGGTTTTAATCCATTATCCTCTAAGGGTAACTTTTCCCTAGATGTATTTTGGCCTGAACCTATGGAGCCCATCATCCCTAGATGAGACTTCTTCTTCATTTCCTATCAAAAGTTCAAAGCCAAGAAGATCTCTGACCTTTCTCTACATAACATACCTCCTTCTACCTCAGACTCACCCATCCTTGACGAAGCCATGTTGCCACCTGACTATGATATGCCTAGTCAGTCCACTCCTAAAACCTCCTCCACATCATCTAAGAGGCCTAGGGATCATGATAGTAACTCCTTCCTCTCTCCCCACACTAAACAAGTCCATACAACTAAAGAGAAGGTGGATGAACTAGCCATAGTTTCCCCTGTCCCTCCTCTCCAAGACGATACACAACCTATGGTGGATTGTCCTACCCCTTCCCTTGTGCACCTTGACCAAAAATAAAAAAGGAATAAAGAGGCTAGACAATGTAGGAATCATCATCATAACCAACCTATGCCAGATACAGTGCTTTACAACCCACCTCCTTCACCCCTGCAACCTAATCCCACCCCTCCATCACCACCCATCTTGCAGGCTACTACCGACATTATCATCAACCTAGATGATGCCGATGAGGAGAATGCTAATATTGATGAAGAGGTACACCATACTTTTACTTCACTATTTTCCTCTTCTATGAGCTTTCATGAGACTTCTCAAACAAGTATGGATTTTGATGCTAGTTCGGTGATAGCTGTTGTCCCTCTCGCTATTTTCTCTCTTGAGTTTCACACCAAGAAAGATCGGGAGGCTGATGAATTGCTTGATGAGTGACATGTACTTGCCTATCTAGTTGCATTTCTTTTTATTTTTATTTTTTGTGTTTGTTTGTATGTCATGTATTCTCCGTCTTGTTTGATTTTTTGTGACATTCTTCTATATGTATCTCATTTATTCTATATGTCATACACTTGATTCACTTTTTGCCTTTGCCTTCTCTTTTTTTCTTTTCATTTGGGGATGATGCAAGGCATTGAGACTACAATTTCTGCTTCATGTTGACCCAAATGAACCCCTTTTTCCTTTCTCTTTTGTGCTTTTTTCCTTTCATTTGGGGATGATGCAAGGCATTGAGACCACAATGTCTCCTTCATGTTGACCCAAATGAACCCCTTTTTCCTTTTCCTTTTGTTTCCTTTTTACCTTTATTTTGGGGATGATGCAAGGCATTGAGACCACAATGTCTCCTTCATGTTGACCCAAATGAAGTTCTTTTCCTTTTTCTTTTTCCTTTCATTTGGGGATGATTCAAGGCATTAAGATTGCAATGTCTCCTTCATGTTGACCCAAATGAACCTCTTTTTCTTTGTATTTCTCCCTTTTCTTTTCATTTGGGGATGATGCAAGGCATTGAGACCGCAATGTCTCCTTCATGTTGACCCAAATGACATTCTTTTCCATTTTATTTTTCCTTTCATTTGAGGATGATGCAAGGCATTGAGACCACAATGTCTCCTTCATGTTGACTAAAAAACAAGGCTCTTTTTTGTTTTTCCTTTTCTTTTTCTTTTTGTTTTCCTTTTGGGGATGATGCAAAGCATCGAGACATCCCATGTCTCTTCCATGTTGACACAAAATGACTCTTTCTTTTCATTTTATTTCTCTCTCTCCCTCTATGTCTTCTTCTAGTTCTATGTATTTGGGGATATTATGATAGTTTTGAGCTCTTTACACACAAAAATTTCAGCAATGAGCATATTGACCCCAAATCCATAGATCCCTTATGTGTTTGTGGTTTTTCATTTTGGGGGCATTCCCCCCTTCTTCTTTTGCTTTATTTTCACATGATGTAGCCTTACTTGGACACATGTCACTTGGCATGGGGCTTTCCAAGTAGGTTCTCATGTCCTTTTTTCTTTTGTATTATTGCCTTTCTCTACTTTAAATCACTTGCCCAAAAAATGGTGTGTGGAAATTCCTTTAAAGTGGGGGAATACGTTGGTACTATTTTGATTTTGTTTTGAATTTGCATTTATTTTTCTTTGCCCATGCTTCCTAAGTGCAGCCTTTTCACTTCACTTGATGAGTTTTCTCACTTTATGGATGAAATTTGGTGTAATGTCTCTCATAAGTGTGACCTAGCTAAGCATATTACATTCCTCTTAGTGGCCTGACGTGATGCATTACATCCCTTAAGTTGTGAATCTTCTATGCATTGATTGGTCCTCTTTTGGAAACATTACACACAATGTTCCCTAAGTCAAAAGACCTCATATGAACTATACAAGACTTCTTAGAACACTCTTTTTGCATTTTACATTCTTTTGCATTTTGCATTTTGTACCTTTTTCATGCATACATGACCACCTTGCATAACAAAACTTGCATTCCTGTGGTGCCATCTTGCACTTGTTCATGGGTTCTAAGAATCTAAGGCTTTGATTGTCTCATGAACCGCACCCCTATCTTTTGTGGCACCTTATCGAAGTTATCGAGAGGTATAACTTTGGTATGGTTGAGCGGGAAGCACAACTAGCGACACAAATTTCCCCATAAGCCACATTTTTGTGTGTGAGTGCATACCAACCATGTGTATGTATCTCACCACCTTTTGGCATTCTCACCCAACAGACAACTGAAAGTATCACTGGCCCAAAGTGAGTACATCCTTTTCTCTCAGACAAACAACCTAGATTTGATCCACAACTAGATGGACAAATGGTCGAAGCTTGATTTGAATTTTTAAAATCACTCCTTGTGTGATATATTATACTTATTTTTAGTTTTACATGGGATCTTGATCTTATGGTCTTGATCATCCCTCTTGATCATGAGTCCTCTCACCTTACTAGCATGAGTACATTAGATCCCACTCGACACACATGATTCGACTACATTAGTGTGAGTTTGAAGTCATTTCATACTCTCAATAAAGTGGGTGCTAAATATGTCACCAAAAAGTGTATAACTTGGCACTTTTTCACTCATTTTGGAATTTTCCATTGGATTTTGGTCTGTTACATTCTTCCTCATTCGTTTCTTCAACATCATGGATAATTTTACCTGTAGCATGGTAATGAGACGAATATTACTTCCTCAAAAATGTATCCATTCAAATAAATCAAAATATATGTCTGTGTCACCAAAAAGTGTATACCTTGGAACTTTTTCACTCATTTTGGCCTTTTCCATTGGATTTTGGCCTTGTTTACCTTGATTTAGTCTTGTAAGCTTGCGATTCAAAAATACCCTAACAGTGTTTTACTAAGGTGTTGTGAATTGTTGTAACACATTTCCTCACTTTTCTAAGACCCTTTCAACATAATTCACCTAAATAACACCTTCTTACACCTTTCTAAGTCTTATGACAAAGTGTTGTAAAGTGTTATGATGCATTTTCACACTTATCTAGGCTTATCACCCCTAAATTAACCCTTTTTCTATGGTAATTTGTCCCCCTAATGTACTTTCAGTCCCGACCTAAGTGTGTGTTGGGAGGCAAAGATGATTAACTTCATTAAACATAAATTAATTCTCGACCACCACTTAAATATGCCTAAGTGGACTAGTTTGCCACTTTGGGTGACCTAGTCCCTTTAGGCATAAGTTTCAAATTTAAAATGAAATTCAATGGAAATCTTGCCTCCTAAACCCTAGGGTTGGCCTATCATGTTGCATTTGGAGAAAAATAGGGTTTTACATGTACAAATAAGGGTTTTCACCTTCATTTTTCTCTCTCAGCTCATTTTTCTCTCTTGCTCTCATTTTTTACATCTCTTCACAAGCACTCTAACATCCAAGTCTTCCAAAGCAAGCAAACAAGCATTAGGGTTTCACAAGAAACCTCCATTGGAGATGCTCTTGCATGTTGCAGACCATCAACAACAAAGGTTTGGTAAGAATTTCCATTAAGTTCATTATTCAATCTTACATTCCTTGGGTTTTATCTCATTTGGGTTTAATCAACTTCAAAGGGGTTTGACTTAGGCAAACTCCTATTTCCTAACCCCAACATTCTCTTGGTATTTGCATGTTTTTGTAGGTTTTTATGAAGATTTGGTGAAGTATAAAGTGTTGGAGAAAGTAAAAACATTCCCCTCAAGTCACATCAAAGCATCAAAACCTAAGTGAGACAAAAAGACAAGCTACAAGTCATTTTTGGGAGTTCCAGAGATGGGTTGTTGCAGAAAAGGGAAACATCAACTGGGACCCACATAATCAAGACCTAAATCCTCAGAAAGATGCAAGAGGAATAGGTTATCACTATTGGCGATCTTGTCCCTGTGCTAATCCCAAAAAAAGGTTTTTGCATTTCTGGGTACCCTTTTCCCTGAAACCTATTTTGGAAAAGTTTCCCGACAAGTGGACTAGGTTGCCCAACTTGGCATAAGTGTCCTACTATTTTTAGAAATTTTCCAAAAGATTATGAGACCATTCATCTACAAAATAACTTTCCCAGGTACACATCTTCTGTCCTTCTCTGTCAATTTCCAGATTACTTACATTTAGGACATATAGTTTAGTTAGTTTGCATTAGCTTAGATTTACTTTGTTTACATTTGCATACATTAGATAAGCATAATTTTACTTTTAGTTCTAGCCACAATACACACATTCATCACAACCTTCATCAATAAACCCTCCCCCTTTGAATTTAACTGCCAAAAATCTTGTAACCACCTAGAGGCTACAATGTCATTCTCACACACCAAGTGCTCCTAGGGTGAAAAACCCTAAGCTTGGACTAGTAAAGGGAATCATTTTTCCCTAGGTCTAGAGCTAAATTTTTGGTGGTTCAATTCAATTCAAGTCTTGATAAAGAATACTTACAATCATCCTATACAAGAGTATTTCTAGCATAGACAAAGGTCACATGATTTTTTTCAATGGAATTCCTTAAAGAAATGTGGTAATGTGGCAATGCCATGATTGCAAGATGGGCTGAAAATGGAAGCATGGACAAGCCATGTAGTATGCACATCCATAATAAAGGATTGAGAAATGATGTTTTATTTTACTTCCTTAAAATTTATGTCATATATATGTGTATGCAAAATGTGGAAGCATACATGGTGCAAGAGCACCATTGAATGAAAATTGTCAATTCAAGAAGATGTTGTCTAGGCTTTAGGATTTTGGAATGTTTGCATTAAATAAGGTCAATAAGACCATTTTCCATTGGAATGAGTCATTTTTTATATTTCGTAGGTGTTTAGAAGGTTTAGATTTCAAAATTGCAAAAAAACATTGGTAAGTTGCCAATTTTGCAAAAGGGCAAAATTGTAAAGTTGTAAAAAGAAGATTTTGATGAAGGCAAATGGTCATACCATTTTAAATGTCAATTGAAGGTGTTAGGACAGTTATTTTTTTGGGAAAAATAATATATATTATGGAGAACATCGATGCAAATATTGATTTTGAAGATTTGAAGGAGGATTGAATCGAAAAATCATTGTTTTTTCAAATTTTCTATATTTCTTTGTCTTTTGCAGCCTTGGTATGTGTGTACATAGATTTTTTGAATATAAATAGTCTTGAATAAATTTGGGGCATGTATTTTTAATTTTATTTGAGACTGTAACTCCAATTCTAGGGGTAGTTTGGATTGAATCTCTTGCTGCAGGTCTGTGTGCCCTGATTAAAGGGTTTTGAAGGTCTCAATTATGTAAATTGGTCCATTCCACTCACTGTGATTAATTTAATTGGTGGAATGGGTCTTCATCATAAATAAATATCTGAGGGAATTCTTTGTGTGTGCAGGGGAGGTCTAAAAGGGTGTTGGGCATGAAGCCCTAGAGTGAAACTTTGAGTTTTCCATGAGATTTCAAGTGGTTTTGATATGCTAAATTGTGTTTTGTGTTGGGGAAACATGGTTTTTTGTTGAATTGAGTTTGTTTAGGCCATTTTAGACCTATTTTAAGTATTCATAAGACTGTGTGAGGGTTGGATGAATGTTTTTCAATAAACCCCTAGTTTTTGGGTAAAAAGGAGGGTTTTGTGATGTGGCACTTTGGTGAGTGATTTTCTAAAAAAATGGTGGAATCCTTGGTTCGATAACATATAGACTGCTTCCCAATTGATTTTTGTATTTTTGAAAATGATTTAAGATAAGGTCCTTTGTAAAAGAGGCCTAATTTGAAGCCTAATTGGTGTAGAAATCTAGTTTTGATGAAGTTGTAACAAAGAAACCTATTGTGGCTTATTGATATATTATTGTGTGCCCTGTTGGGAGTTTGAGAAGGGTTAAGTCTTGGTCTGAGAATACATTCTCTAAAAGATATACTTGGTTGAGTGAGTTAGCTATGCTACAAGGATGATTGTTGAATTGGTGAAAGTGAAGAATTTTATGAATTGTGAATTGTGAATTGTTGTTGTTGGTTGATTTAATATTGAGTTGTGTTATAGGACCTCCCCTGATTGCATCAATACATAAGGTAAGTCAATTTTTAAATAATAAAATTCCTCAAATGTTTAAAATGAAGGTAAACTTGTAGTAAAATTAGTTTAAAATTTGTAAATCTTGTGTAACTATAGATTCAATTTTAGTATTCTTTGTCACAATCTCTTGTGTATGATTAATAATGAATTAGATCTATTTTAATGTTGTAGAAAGTAGACAAAATATTGATAGAAGAAATATAAGATAAAATAGAAAAGACACTGCATGTACATGGAGAAAACGCTTTTAGGTAAAAAACTCCACCAGATTGTTCTTGCTTGTATTATTTAACCTTTGAATGTGTTACAATAATACTGATTCAATTCTCCTTGATGTGCTTCTTTGTTCTTCAACAAATCATCTTCACAACCTACAATATTTTCTTACACAACTCTCTGATACAAATGGCTGCAATAATAGACAATAAACTTGCTTACAAACTCATAAGAGTTAACATATATAATTTCACAAAGCCTTTGAGAAAATAAATTCCTAGGGTTGCCAAGTTGAGTTCTCATATGCATGCACAAGTCAAAAATTTGTCTCCCTCAAAGTTGGCCCCCAACACTGAAGTGTTAACCTTGTAGTTATCAAAAATATATCCCGCAAGCTCATCCTCAAAGAAGGAATCCATTCTGGGTCTCACTTAACTGAGCATTACAAATATATTTTCCTTGCATTAGTTGTAACTCAAAGATGCCAACTTGGGTACCCAAGGTGGGCCCAAGTTGATATTTGTTAACGAAAATACATCTGTCACTGATTCATGCAAAACAATGTGCATGCATGATCCTCCATTTGTTAATTGAATGTATCAACTTGTTATCTATCCATCCAACTCAAGTGAACTGAGATTAACTAACATGCAACTAAAGATAACTGAAACATAATTGAATTGAATTGAATTGAATTGAACTAAACTGAACTTTAACTCAACTTCAATTGAACTTTAACTCAACTTCAACTAAACTTTAACTCAACTTCAACTGAACTTTAACTCAACTTCAATTGAAATTTAACTCAACTTCAACTGAACTTCAATCCCTATTTTATAGGACCTCAACATGCATAAATCAAAATCCCTATTTTGTAGGAACCTAGAATGCATTTTTGAAGTGTACTCAATTCACCAACTAGTTAACTAAACCAAGGTGGATCCCATCTCCCATGTGTGTGCCCATGTGCTCTTATTTTTTAGGAGCTTACTCCAAGGCATCCCCACATGATCCTAACACTTATAAATAATTAGAAATGCAAAATTAAATTTTTATTTCATTTCAAATTAATCTCTGTCTAATCCTAGAGTTGTGAAACCCATTCCAAGGACTTAGGAGATACATGAAATAAGTTAAGAATGCAATTAAATGGCATCCTAATCCCAACATTCTCCCACTTGAAATTATCATTGCAATTATTCTAAACTAGGAATCATTTAATATAAATCAGGTATAGGGCTCAAGGCCAATGGCCTTATTGCACCACGAGAAATTTTCTACAACATTGATTAAAGTGTCAAATTTCTCAATCAATACATTTCCCAAGTCTCTTTAGTATCCATGAGAACCCACCAGTCAATCCATGCCAACTTCAAATGCAACTAGTATAATCATGAAGATCCAAGCAAATGATTAATACTCAAAACCCAAAAAACTACAACCTCTCCGAATTTCATGAAGATAACCATATCCTACCAAGGCTTCCATAGAACTGTAATACTGAGCTATACATGGCAACGAGATAAACATCAAAAGCATCACTGTCAAAAAACTCCCACTGAAACATGTAACCAAGCTATCCAAGATATTGTGATAACCATCTCCTAAATGAAGATCATCAATGGCCTCAACACAATCAAAGAATCTGATGTTAACTATACAGCTCCCAAAAGGTCAATTAAAACCATAATATTTAAACCAAGAAGATCATAATCAAGGTTACAATCCCCATAACTGGAAATTAGCCCATAAACCATATCATAAAATACCTCAAAATGAATCCTCCAAAACTAACTATCCATAGCTCAAGATCCATATCTATGAAAGATAAAAACATATAAACTCATGCTAAACCATCCTTAAATGAGTCTCCATAATCAACCATGAATCAAATCAATCCCATGAGAAATCAAAGCATGAAACATAACACATCTGAAAGATATAATGGGAAAATACCTCTCAAATAAAGAACTGTCGAGTGTGTTGAACTCACGTTCAACCAAGGTGTAGGCTTCTCAAATTTTACTATTGATTTTTTTTCTTACAAGTAACCATTCCAACATATACCTCTTACCATAAGAGAAATCAAGCCTCACCTATTTCTCCAAGTATTCATGAGGACCTATAACCAACCAATCAATGCAAAACTCCAAATGCAACACAACACCATCATGAAGTAATCAAGCAAATGATTAATGTACCCAATACAAAGATAACTACTACGATCAATTTCAAAGCTCCAATCATGAATTGGAAACATAAACATGAAATCCATGATCTAACCATCTCCTCCAAGGAGATCACATGCATCATAACATACATACGCATCCTAGTCTCAAGAGAACAAGTACCATGTCAAACTCTAAATGCAACAAGAGTAAATCATGACATAACTACTCCAAACCGAGAAATCACATTCCCAATCACATAAAGATAACCATACCAATGATGCATCCACATCATTTACAAGAAATCCCATTGAAATGTGGTTCTGAGTCACACATGGCATCGTGACTTCCATCCTCTCCAAAAAGATCAATTTGAAAAATCAAGCAAAGAGTTATCACAAACAATATTAGCTAAAATAACCAATGCATCATTACTGCCATTTGAGGATTCCTCTGTAGATGAATCAAAACTCTTTTTATTTTTCTTACAATCCTTCTTCACATGTCCCAGTTCCCCACAGTTCCAACACTTTACCTTACTTTTACTAGGGGTTTTAGACTATCTTTCAGACTTACCCTTTCCTTCCTTATCTCCGTTAGGTTCCTTTTTCTCATGCCTACCTCTTATAAACAAGGCATCTTGGGATTCCTCTTTAGAATTCCTCCTCATCTCCTCTGATAGGAGAGTAGGAATTATATTGTCCATTTTTGGATCTACACCACTACCACTGATAGCAACAATTATATTTTCCCAAGATTCTGGGAAAGAAAAAAGTAACAAAATGCATTTATCTTCATCTTCTAGCTTTACATCTACAAATGCTAATTGAATCGGAATAAAATTAAAAGCATTTAAATGATGTGCAATAGAATCACCATCTTTCATCTTTAAAGAGTATAGTTGTCTTTTCAGATACAACTTATTAGTAAGGCTTTTAGTTTGATAGATATCACCTATCCTCTTCCATAGATCAAATGCAGTCTTTTCATCTGAGACATTCAAGAGAACAACATCAACGAGACATAATATTATGGTTCCTCGTTCCTTCTTATCAAGCTTAGCCCAATCCTCATCTAACATAGATGAAGGTGTCTTTGTCTTATTACCTACAACTGACCACTGATCTTTCTCTTCAAGGAGATCTTCCATTTTTAATTTCCACATCTCATACCCTGATCCATTGAACCTTTCAATATCTAAACAAGAAGTAGAATCCATTGCAACACACTAATTTTTCAAATCATCAATTGACACAATATTAAAAGGTCCCACTGCAACAAAAAACCTTCAAACTTTTAAAAGAAATGCATCCCAAACTCTACCCCAACCGTTAGCTCTGATACCGAATGTTGAAAATAAAGGTAAAACTTGTAGTAAAATTAGCTTAAAATTTATAAATCCTGTGTAATTGTAGGCTCAATTTTAGTATTCTTTGTCACAATCACTTGTGTAGGATTAATCTTGAATTAGATCAATTTTAATGTTGTAGAAAGTAGATAGAATATTGATAGAAGAAATATAAGTCATAATAGAAAGGACACCGCATGTATGTGGAGAAAACCCTTTAGGGTAAGAAAATCCACCAAAATTGTTGTTGCTTGTATTATTTAACTTTTGAATGTGTTACAATAATACTGATTCAATTCTCCTTGATGTGCTTCTTTGTTCTTCAAAAAATCTTCTTCACAACCTACAATATTTTCTCACACAACCCTCTCATACAAATGGATGCAATAATAGACAATAAACTTGATTACAAACTCATAAGAGTTAAAATATATAATGTCACAAAGCCTCTTGAGAAAATCCACGCCTAGGGTTTCCAAGTTGAGTTCTCATATGCATGCACAAGTCAAACATGAGTCTCCCTCAAAGTTGGCGCCCAAAACTGAAGTGTTAACCTCATAGTTGTCAAAAATATCTTCTTCAAGCTCATCCTTAAAGAAGGCATCCATTCTGGGTCCCACTTAACTAAGCATTAAAAATATCTTTTGCTTGCATTAGTTATAACTCAAAGATGCCGACTTGGGTGCCCAAAGTGGGCCCAAGTTGATCTTTGTTAACTAAAACACATATGTCACCGATTCATGCAAAACAATGTGCATGCATGATCCTGCATCTATTAACTGAATGTATCAACCTATTATCTATCCATGCAACTCAAGTCAACTAAGATTAACTAAAATGCAACTAAAGATAACTGAAACATAACTAAATTGAATTGAATTGAACTGAACTTCAACTGAACTTCAACTAAACTTTAACTGAACTTCAACTGAACTTCAATCCCTATTTTGTAGGAACCTATGATGCATTTTTGAAGTTTATACAATTCACCAACCAGTTAACTGAACCAAGGTGTATCCCACCTCCCATGTGTGTTCCCATGTTCTCCTATTTTGTAGGAGCTTACTCCAAGACATCCCCACATGCTCCTAACACTTGGAAATAATTACAAATGCCAAATTAAATTTTCTATTTCATTCTAAATTAATCTCTGGCTAATCCTAGAGTTGTGAAACCCATTCCAAGGACTTAGGAGATACATGAAATAAGTTAAGAATGCAATTAAATGGCATCCTAATACCAACATCAAAGAGATGTGGTTTTGGTGCACTAGGGGGTTTGAGAGTCTAAGGAGGTTCATTATGACTAATCCATGATCTAGTCTCTGTAGTTTGATGGAGTAGGTTAGTTTTAGGTTGTGTAAGGTGTGTGCATGTTGTTTTATGCAAGGGGAAACAAGAATCCATTGTTTGGTTGTTGTCCTCTCAAGAAATATAGAAGTTTTCTAACGAAAATGGATGGTTACAAGTTGGTGATTAAAGAAAAAGAACTCAATGAGACTGTAATTTTTTTCCTAAAGCTTGGGTAAAAATTTCTAAACATGTTTCAAGCAATGGCAGAGCATGTGAAGGTTTGGAGTATGCTTTTCTAATAAACCCTCATTTGGAAAGCTTGTTTGGGAGCATAAAGTAAGAATTTTGTTGAACATCAGTTATTTGAGCCTTTCCATTCCTAAAATTGGTTGAATATGGTGTTTTTTGACCTGTCTAAAGACTATTTGGAGTTATTAGGTGTTTTGGTGGTGATTTAGGATACTTCATTTGTAAATTTGGCCTAATTTGAGGCTTATTCCAACGTTTAATTAATTTTTCTGATGTTTGTTTCAAAACAAGTTTAACTGACATTAAGGTATGTGAATGTATGTCAAAATGGGATTTAGATTGTGCCTTTAGGTTTTAAAGATACCAAATGACTGAAGATAGATCACCTAATTTTAGGGTTTGGTGAAATTCTTGGAATATGGTGGATATTTTGTTAGAAGGAGTGAATATGATAAAAAAATGAAAAGGCTGATTGTTTATGTTTGGAATCTATTTAAAAGATGTTTGTTTTGAGAAAAGTTGACTCCTTGTGCAAAATTATGTTATGACTAAAATAATTAAAGAGCCTGATGGATTAGTGGTTGGATATATCAGTGGTTATGACTACAAGATATATATTAGAGAGGGAGGGGGGGTTGAGGGCTTAAGGGTTTAAGGTATCAGGGTTA
Source organism: Sequoiadendron giganteum (assembly GCA_007115665.2). Lineage (NCBI taxonomy): Eukaryota > Viridiplantae > Streptophyta > Pinopsida > Cupressales > Cupressaceae > Sequoiadendron > Sequoiadendron giganteum. The sequence goes on along the minus strand of CM021100.1, from coordinate 974,507,360 downwards.
AGAGTAGAGGGTTAAGGGTTTATAGTTTAAGGGTAGAGGGTGTAGGGTTGAGAGAGAGAGAGTGGGAGAAAGAGAGAGTGGGAGAGAGGGAGATAGAGAGAGTGGGAGAGATGGAGATAGAGAGGGAAGGAGAGAGGGGAAGAGTTTGAGAAAGAGAGAGTGGGAGAGTGGGAGAGAGGGAGAGTGGGAGAGAGGGAGAGTGGGAGGGAGAGGGAGAGTGGGAGAGAGTGAGAGAGGGGGAGAAAGAGGGAGAGGGAGGGATAGAGGGAGGGAGAGGGAGAGTGGGAGAAAGAGAGAGTGGGATAAAGAGAGAGTGGGAGTGATTGAACAATGAGAGAGAGACGTAAGAGAGTGAGAGGGGATAGGAGGGAGATATTTGAGAGAGAAAGAGGGAGTGCGATAGAGATAAAGGGTAGAGGGTTAAGAGTTAAGGGTTTAAGGATAAAGGGTTAAGGGTCAAGGATAGAGGGGAGAGAGATAGGAGTGAGTGAGAGGGAGACCTAAGAGAGAGAGAGAGAGGGGGTAGGAGGGAGAGTCTCAACCCTTAAACCATCTACCCTCTACCCTATAAACCCTTAATCACTTAACCCTAAACATTAAACCGTAAACCCTTAAACCTTCAACCCCTATACCCTCTTAATCCCTCAACCTTCAACCATCAACCCTCAACCCTAAAACCTCAACCCTTAAACCCTAATACCTCAACACCTATACCCTCTTAATCCCTCAACCCTCAACCCTAATCCCATAACCCTATACCCTCAATCCTTTATTCTCAACCTTAAACCCTCAAACCCTCTACCGTCTACCCTATAAACCCTTAAACACTCAACCCTAAACCCTAAATCCTTAAACCCTAAACCCTTAAACCCTCTACCCTCTACCCTCAATCCTTAATCCTCTACCCTCTACCCTCTACCCTCAACCCTAATCCCTCAACCCCTATACCCTCTCAATCCCTCAACCCTCAATTCTCAACCTTTAAACCCTAATCCCTCAACCCCTATACCCTCTTATCCCTCAACCCTCAACCCTTAAACCCTAATCCATCAACCCCTATACCATCATAATCCATCAAACCTCAACCCTCAACTCTTAAACCCCAATCCCTCAACCCCTATACCCTCTACCCTATATATTGGACCCTCATCCCTAATCCCCTAACCCTATACCCTTAATCCTCTACCCTCAACCTTAAACCCTCAACCCTTAAACCCCATACCCTCTACCTTATAAACCCTTAAACACTCGAACCCTAAACCCTCAATCGTTAAACCATAAACCCTCAAACCCTCTAACCTTTACCCTCTACCATATAAACCCTTAAACACTCAACCCTAAACCCTAAACCATCAACCCTTAAACCCTATACCATTAAACCTTCTACCCTCTACCCTAAATCCTCTACCCTCTACCCTCAACCCTTAAACCCTTAAACCCACTTAGTAAACTCTCTACCCTAATCCCTCAACCCTCTTGACCCTTAATACCTCAACCCTTAAACTCTATTCCCTCAACCACTATACCCTCTACCATATACATTGGACCCTCATCCCTAATATCTTAACCCTATACCCTCAATCCTTTACCCTCAACCTTAAATACTTAACCCTTAAACCCTGTAACCTGTACCCTGTACCCTATAAACCCTTAACCACTCAACCCTAAACCCTTAACCCTTAAACCCTAAACACTTAAACCCTCTACCCTCTACCCTCAATCCTCTACCCTCTCCCTCAACCCTTAAAACCTTAAACCCACTTAGTAAACTCTCTACCATAATCCATCAACACTCTTGACCCTTAATACCTCAACCCTTAAACACTAATCCCTCTACCCTATACATTGGACCCTCAACCCTAATCCCCCAAACCTATGCCCTCAATCCTCTACCCTAAACCCTCAACCCTCAACCCTTAAACCCTCAACCTTCTACCATATGCCCTATAAACCCTTAAACACTCAAACCTAAACCCTAAACCATCAACTCTTAAACCCTAAACCCTTAAACCCTCTACCCTCTACCCTCAATCGTCTACCCTCTACCCTCAACCCTAATCCCTCAACCGTTAAATCCACTTAGTAAAATATATACCCTAATCCCTCAATCCCTATACCCTCTACCATATACATTGGAACCTCAACCCTAGTCTCCGCAACCCTATACCCTCAATCATCAACAGTCAAACTTCAACCCTCAACCCTCAACCCTCAACCCTCAACCCTCAACCCTCAACCCACAACCCTCAACTGTCAATCGTCAACCGTCAACCATCAACCCTCAACCCTCAACCCTCAACCCTCAACCCTCAACCCTCAAACCTTAAACCCTCTACCCTCTACCCTCTACCCTCCACCCTATACATTAAACACCCAACCCCCAATTATCAACCCTCAACCCTTAATCTCTCAATCCCCAACCATCAAACCCTAAACCCTCAACCCCTCAACCCTCTACCCTATAAATTGGAATCTTAACCCCAATCCTTTAACCATATGTACCCTCAACCATAATACCTCAACCATATACTCTCAAACCAATACACTAATCCCTCAAACCTATAGGTCATCAATCCTATACCCTCTATTATCAAACCTCCACCCTATACATTGGATCCTCAACCCTCATATATCTACGTCCCTCTCTCCTCTTATCACCTTCTCTTTATCTATCCATCCATCCCTCCCTCTCTAGCCTAATCCATTGCCCCTAAACTATTAAACCCTTAAACACTCAAACCTAAACCCTTAATCCTCAACCCTTAAACCCTAAATGATTAAACCCTCAACCCTTAACCCTCAACCCTCAACCCTCAACTCTCTACCCTCTACCCTCTACCCTAAACCCTAATCCATCAACCCTAATCCCTCAAACCTTACACCCTTAAATATAAGAAAAATATCTACCCTAATCCCTAAACCCTCAACCCTCAACCCTTAAACCCTGAGCCCTCTACCCTGAACCCTGAACCCTTAAACCCTAATCCCTCAACCCCTGTAACCTCTACCCTATATATTGGACCCTCAACCCTAATCCCTCAATAGTATACCCTATACCCTCAATCCTCTACCCTCAACCTTAAACCTTAAACCCTCAACCCGTAAACCCTAAACCCTTAAACCATCTACCCTCTACTCTCTATCCTATACATTAAACCCTCAACCCTCAATTCTCAACCCTCAATCCTTAATCCCTCAACCCTCAATCCTTAAACCCTAAACCCTCAACCCGTATACCCTCTACCCTTTACTTTGGACCCTCAACCTAATACTTCAACCATATACCCTCAAACCTATATCCTAAACCATCTACCCTCAACCCTAAACCCTTAACCCTTAACCCTAGACCCTTCAACCCTAAACCCTTAAACCTTCTACCCTATACCATCAACCCAATACTCTCTACCATCGACCCTATTCCTTCGACCCTCAACCCTTAAACCATAATACCCTAGAAAACATCAACCCTATACCCTCAACCCCTATTACTTTCTCTCTATCTATACATCTCACCTCTCCATCCCTCCCTCTCTCCTACCCTCTCCCTCTTTGTACATACCTCTCATTCAATCAATCCCTACCATCCTCTCTCGCTCACTCTATCCATATCTCTCTATGTCCCTCCCTCTCTCTCCCTCACTCTCATGTCTCTCCCTCCCACCCCCTCTCTCTCTTAGGTATCTCCATCTCACAACCTACCAAGGTAACTCTCTCTCTCTCCCCTCTCTCTATCTGTCCCTCCCACCCTACCTAGATAAGTCCCTCTCACTCCACCCCCTCTTTCTCTACCTCTATCAGGTCACTCCCTCCCACACCCTCTCCCTCTCTCATGTCTCTCACTCAAACTCCCTCTCTCTCTCTCCCACTCCCTCTCACTAGTTATCTCTCAAGTCTCTCCCTCTCACCCCCTCACACTCTCAAGTCTCTCCCTTTGGCACCCTACCTACATAAATCTCTATTTATCTCCGTATCTCTCTCCCCCCCCTCTCTCTCTCCCTCTTTCTCAATTCTCTCTCTCCCACCCCCTCTCTCTTTCCCTCCCTCTATCCGTCCCACCCTATCTAGCTAATTCCCTCTCACTCCAACCCCTTCCCTCCCACTTCCTCTCTCTTAAACTCTCACTTCCACCCCCTTTCCCTCTCGCAAGAATCTCTCTCTCTTAAAATTATCCCTCCCTGTAAAGACATACGTAAATACATACATACATACAAGCATAATACATATGTACATATGATTCTACACTCAAACAAGCATACATAAATACATACATGTGTAGATACGATCTTACATACATACAGGCATACATACAATATGCATGCATTGATACATATAGGCATACATACATACATACAAGCATGCATACATACATACACACATGACATACAAGCATGCATACATACATACATGACATACAAGCATGCATGCATATATACATACATACATGACATACAAGCATACATGTACATACAAACATACAAATATATCAACATAAATTCAATAGAGTAGAAATATAAAGGAAGACATAACGTGAGCGCATTATAACATGCTCACATTATGTCTTTCTTGACATGTTCCCCGTAAATGCAAAAAGCCATGTCAAAACTAAGATATAACACACACACACATAATAACGTGCGTGCGTTATATCTTGCTTTGGGAATCCCCAAGCCTTGGGGTTGGTATTTTCCTTGGAATAGCAACCCAAAAGCTTGGAGGGAATTCCCAATGACTAGAGACATGTTTTTGCAAATTCTACAATATTTCACATAATCGAGTTCGTGCTCACTGTCAGGATTGCACATGGTTCAATATCAAACAAATTGGACATCTGGGTAATGTTACGTTCTCTCTTAGCTATCAAACGATGTAATTTTTTTCACTTTCTAAAAATGTTAAGCCTTTCATCCATATTTTATTTTGTTTGTATGTCTCTTTTTTGGCAAAAAGCAGTGTTTGTTGTTTTTTTCGTTATAAATTAACTGCTCATCAAAATTTCAAATAAATTACATTTTTAGAAACTAGAATCCATTCTATAAATTAAAAAAAAAAGCAATTATTTTCCAAAATTTGTAGGGGTAGCATGGCCAAAAATCTATTTTTCAGGAAGTGTCCACTTCGAAAATTAGTAAACAATCAAATATTGATTAAAAAATTATCAAAAAAATCATGCATCAACTAAATATTGTTAGCTAACTTTTGATCGTAGCGATTTTAAAAATACTAAAAAAATGTACATCGTGCTAGGGTCGTACAAGAGTTGCTATGTTATGTTTTTCTGATAAGAACAACACCAATTTGTGTACATGCCTCGTTTGAACTGCTTAATCTCAACCATTTTAAAAATAAATTATTTTTTTATAAAATAGACTCGGAGCACTTCGATCCTTGTTTTTGTTCCATCTCAAAATTTTGAGTGTAACTATCCTCAATTCCATGTCCAAGGTTAGTATTTCCTGATTTCATAAAAAAAGGTGCCCACTTAGGTCCCCTTTTTGGGAACCATCTTTGTGCACTTACCCAGTTGTGACATAGATTGTGTCGCAAAGATGGATGAAGTGTTGGTAGTTGTGGTATTTGGGCTTGTTATTCCAATGGGTATGAAAATTGTAAGTTGTGGTGTAGATTGTCCTTGGCTTATTTGTGTTTTTTCCTTGGGCAACGTTGATGTGCACAAGGTATTGACATCAAATCATCGAGGTAGTTTAACTCCTTCATGTAATACAACTTGGCTAAATATCGTTCAAAGTCCAACATGAGAATTTCGTCCACAAGAGAGGCTACTTCGGGATTTTGTGCAATGACCTCTACTTCTTCTATGAACACATTTCCATCTTTATCTTTAAGAAGGAATTATTCAAAAGGATTGTGTGTTTTTGGGTGTTGATAAGATGTAGACCCCAAGTTGACATGGTCATGACTTTCAAGGTGGGTATTGTTGTGAGGATCATCAGTGGTATTGTCATAGTTGAGGGTGCTAGTGTAATTTTAAAGGTCCTCATCATCATGAAAGAGGTCCATTTATCGATGTTTATTTTGCAATCTAGTTTCAACCATATAAGGCTTGTTCAAAATTAAGGTGGAAAATGCAAATGGTATGAGACCAAGACTATGTTTTTGGTATTTTTGAAGTAAAGTATGCCTAAATGTAATGCAAATATTTTTTGGTATTTTTGGTTTTTTAGGGATGAAAGATGTCTAATGTATGCAACAATAATAAAAGTGATTATGATAATATGGGATGTTATGAATTATAAAGTGCATGATAATGTTGTTTTAGGTCTAAATTGTCATGGTATTAAGGATGCAAGTGAATACTAGGTGATGGATACCTATAGTGAACTTGAGAGCTTAAACACTTTTGAAAGATGTAAGAATAGGATCACTAACTATCCAAGGGTAAACCAATGTTTCAACTAGGATTGTCAAATGGCCTTTTTCTAGGAAAAGTGAGAAGAGTGACAACGTGAGTTTCCCAACTAGACTTGTGGGTAGGAAATTATCACCAAAATGACAAAGGACTAAGTTAAAAAGTGACTTGGTCAAATGACAAAATTTTGTTGAAGCAATGATGTATGCCAAGGTATAGAGAGTTCTTCTATCCTAAAATCCACAAGGTGTCAAGCCTAAAAGTTTGAAAAAGGTAGCGTAATGGGATGTTGATGTATGCAAGAAATGGGGATGCTAAGGTACCTAAAATGGTGACCTAATAATGGAATGATGATATGCAAGGAGAATTGAGAAAGTTTCTAGCTTTAAATAGGAATCATAACAAGAAGTTGGTCTAAAAATGGATCTGAAGAGTTTGACCTGATTTTGGCAAGAGTTTGATCCGATTTTGACTGATTTGTTTGAAAAAGTTGCGTGGTGTAATGTTGTGAAGTGTTGCAATTTGCAAGTGTAAGGTTTTTTTGCTTGTTTTTTTGAAAGAAACACACATAAAACACAAGCATATAAAATGTTTTTTGAGTTTGATCTTGACAAACACTTTGGAAACACTTTGCACACCCTAATTGGAAAGGGATTGTATACTTGGTAATTTGTGCTGTAAAATATGTGAGAAAAAGTGAATAATCAAAATACACAATCAATGAGACATATTAAAATAGATAATTTAATCACAAAATTAATCAAATTCAAAAACACAATCAATCCATAAAGCCGTTCCATTGTTTCCTATCTCTAAGGATTCTTTTGAATCATAATGGATCTCAGGTCTTATTTGTACTATGACCTATAGAATGACAACCTAGAGAATGGATGCTGTAAAAATGCAAGAATCCTAGTTCCTACATGATTTTATAAACTATGTGATTTTCCATGATGCTATGATAAAGATGTTGCTGTGATAGAAATGAAGATTATGCTATGATGCAAATGCTGTGATATGACTACTATAAGGAAAGCTATTACGATAACTAAAGCGCATCTACTAAACTAAACCATGATTTTAAAATAATATGATATACCAATTCTAAATGCTAAATGCTTCAAACTCTAAAAGCTCTAAATGCTCTCAAAATGCTCACAAATGATTTTTGCAAAGTAAGTTTTCTTAAAGATGTGTTATGAAAAGCTGGAGGATGATGCTATATTTATAGGATTTCCAGGGCATATTGTGATGTGGTAGGATCATATAGTCAAGATTATGATCCAGAGAAATCAATGGTGGAGGATGAAGAAGTTAGAGAGAATCATGGAGATGGTTCCCTTTAATAAAACACTTTTCCAAGTGTTGAAAAGAATCAAAGGGAGGAAGAAGCCATGTGTCTCCAATATTGTTAGGAGTTTGTTGATGGAAATTCCCATTTAGAAATTCAAAATATTTAAATTCATGTGACACATGGTGAGGTGGTAGATGAGGTGGAAGGAGGTTAGAGAGTTATGTAGAAATGTGACAAAATTGAATTAAAAATTCAATTTTAATGAGAGGGAATTAATCAAATAAAACAAATTAGTTAGATTTGTTTATTTAATTCAATCATGAAGACAAATTATTTTAGATAGAAAGAAATTAGAAGATGAACTATATAAATAATTTTTTCTATTAATTTATAAGTAGATGAATTAAGAGGGTTTATTAATTAAATACCTTGTATTTAATTAATCGATTATCTTGACCGATTTTAGGTGTATACATTTTGCCCCTCTTTGAAGTGATGTTTTTACACATTACTTCAAAGAAAAATTTGTTGGTGATGCCGACAAAAATTTTTGCTGCCCCAGATGTTGATTTCGAGTGATGATAAATATATGCCCCTCGGGAGGTAAATTGGTGAATTTTTTGAATTTTTATAATTTTTTGATGATTTTGAAAGTTTCAGCACGTTTGAAAATTTGAGAGAGAGAACAAATTTGAGAAATTTGAGCATGATGGTGATTCCCATTCAGAGACATCAATTCGAGTGCGTGTGACATCACAACTGCCCGACAATGTATTGACCTCCGGTACGTACCCTGAAAAACCTCCTCGTGATATGTGCATTTAAATTTTTTCTCATTTTTCACATTTCAAAATTGATTTTTATGTTTTAGCACATTAGGTCACCGAAATGGTGCATTGGTAGACTGTAATAGCGCATCCATATTTTTAGCGCATAGGGTTAATGCTATAGCGCATATAGGGTTAGTGGCTAGATGTAGCACATTGATGCTAGGTTTTACCACATTTGGTGATTTAGTGAGCTTTTAGGTTAAGATTTAATGCATTGAGTAAAAAGTTTAGCATAGAGGGTGATTTGGCGCATTGAACCATTGAAATGGTGCATTGATGAAATTAAATGGAACATCCATAGATTTGGTGCATTGAAACCTTGTTGTGGTGCATCGGTGAATTTATTTGGTGCATTCATGTGTTTAGCGCTTTGAGACATTGTTTTAGTGCATCCCTGCCAGATTGATGAATTTTTGACTTAAACTCCCTGATTTTGATGATTTTTGATCACGTCAACCTTCAATTTGATGGTGTTGATAGATTAGATGATGATTGATCTCATGATGGGTGAGATTAAATGATTGATTGATGATGATTGACCTCATGATAGGTGAGGGTCAATGATAGATTCTTGCGAGATTTGATCAAAGTCTCATTAGAGCTGATTAGATCGATAGATTGACTGATGTTTGATTGATTGATTGCTGATGTTCAATATGTTATGATGATAGGAGCCTTCATTTGTCTTGATATTGTGGGAGCATTTCTCGAGGACTTGGGATTTGATACCACATTTAGATCTGGCCGATCTACATGTGATTGGACGGTTTGGGTTGAATTCACTGCTGGATATGCTCTGGATTAGGATTAATCAAGGACTCTTGATAGCTTTGGCAGAGAGGTGGGACAACAAGCACAACACCTTCCACTTACCTACTAGTGAGATGATTGTGACACCAAATGGCCTCTACCAGATTCTGCAGATTCCTATGGTTGGAGACTTGGTTGTATATGATGCCACTGAGCAGGGAGGGATTGATTCCTTGAGGAGAGTCTTCGAGGATGATCAGATTTGCATTTATGAGATCCCATGATGGGATATGGTTGATGCTTATGCCACATTGTCGTGTGTGCTTGTTGGATTCATTGGTGGATTCTTATGTCCTGATCGTAGGTCAAAGGGACTGTTAGTTGGATGGGGCCGAACACTAGAGAGCTTGATCATACACGAGACTCGATATGCTTAGGGATCCTGCAGGCTTACCCATTTATACCATGATATTCACCAAGTTGTCTACCTTAGGGCATCCAGTTTATCAGTTGGAGTGACATTATTACAAATATGGGTGTGGGAGCATATAGTTGTTACATGACTAGTTGGAGAGAGAGATAGGCCATTTGGGAGGCCATATGTTCATGGTTACATAGGTCTAGCTGTCCAACATAAGCTGGGAAAACTGGAGTACTAGAGGAGAGTGCTTGATGATTTATATTTTGTGACATAGAGACCATATATTTGTTGGGAATAGGTGCCTCAACTTCTGGCTTGAACCTTTGAAAAGACTTGGAAAAATTATCATCTTTCTAAGCCTTTAGCTCTCTACTATTGAGAGCTTTTTTAGAGGCATGGTTTGGCAGTTTACCGCCTTATCGCGGGCCTTTGTCGGTCTGTCCATGGTTGGGAAGTGTTATAGCAATATTACGGGGTCTTTATCTTGGGTTGGCAGTAGCACGGTTGATGAGCACTATCAGTGTGAAGGCTTACCTTCCTACCACAAAGGGTGCTCGTTTGTAGCACGATGGGCGCGATAAACAATGATAGTTAAGTGAAGTTCGCTTACCGCCTCAATGTGAAGGCCTCTTGGTCATGTCACGGTGGTGTAGTAAGCCTTGGTGGTTAGAGATAACAGTTACCTCCTTACCATGGAGGTCTTGTGGTTGGGGCGCGATAGCATGATGGAGTTTGACGGTCGGCATAGGCGGTTATTGCCATACCATGGGAGGCTTTGCTTAGCCTCGCGGTTCGGCGATGGAACCTCCATACCTAAGAAGGTTGATCTGAGGTCAGTGGTGTCGCGGTGCTAAGTGATGAGCTGGAAGACAAGCCAATACCTCGGTACTGCGAGGGTGTTAGAAGGGACCTGCGGTTGGGTGGTGGCATCGCCATACCGTGGTGGCCTCTTTGGCTCGGTGAGGTAGTGCAGTAAGAGGTGTTTGATAGTTGTGTTGACCAGTAAGACTTGATTGGAAGTGGTGAACAAGTAGAGGGGAAACACGTGGCAAGTAATCAACATCTGATTGGTCGAAGTCTGGAGCGGTGAAAGAAGTAATTGCAAGATGTGTTTCAGCTGATGAAAAAATATGATTAAGGCAAGAGAGTGAATGCCTGGGTGACCCATTGCATGATTACAGAGGAGATCAATCAGAAGATTGGATTTTTTGATTGGGTGAACGCTACATTATTAAGGTATGCGATTGGTTGGTATGATTAATGCTATGAATGACTTGTATAGTCGATTACATTTTATCGTCACTAAGGGTGATGGTGAAGGAGAGACAGGATAGAGAGTTGTATTCATTGTATACTGAAAGAAGTATTTTAACAATGATTGCATGAAAACTCAAGTCTTCTGCTATGAGCTAACTATCAGAGAGTGAGGAATGTGAGCTTTGTTTGTAATTTATTTTATTGTAATACAAAGTGTCTTCTCTTGGTGTGATGGGTTTTTTCCTGAAAGGGTTTTCCCACATAAATCTGGTGTTATTTGAGATTGCTTATTTCTGTTACTCTTGTTACCTTGTATGTTTTCATCTTAGTTGTTTTAAGAAGTTTTAAAACTGGTCTTTTGCATTTCTTCTCTATTGCACATTAGCATTAGGAAAACGTTTCCGCACCCCTATTTTCCTTTCAAGTGGTATCAGAGCCTAGCCAGTTGTGTTATCCTTGTTAGTAAGGCTAGTTTTTTGTGCTAATACCGTTCTAGTGGGAGTATTGTCAAGTTAGAACGTAGTTCTGTTTGAGATGGCGAGTACATCAGGTAGAATAGAGATTGAAAAATTCAATGATGGAAAATTTGAGCTATGAAAAATCAAAATAGAAGACTTGCTTGTGGATAGAGACCTCTGGGTCACTGTGTCTGGAACTATGCTACAAAGTATGAAGCAAGAAGATTGGGACCTTGCAAATAGAAAAGTGAGAGGTCTAATAAGAATTATTCTAGCCGATTTTGTACTCTTGAACGTCCATGAGGAGAAGTCTGTAGCTTCATTATGGAAGAAGCTTGGTGATATTTATCAGGGAAAGTATTTGGTAAATAAGTTATTCCTGAGGAAGAATTTGTATTCCTTGAAGATGGAAGAAGGTGTATCTGTTGTAGACCATCTGAACTCATTTAATATGAGTGTTGCTTAGTTGGCATCCGTGGGTCGAAAGATTGAGGAGGAGGATTGTTGCATGCTCCTATTATGTTCATTACTTGATACTTGGGATCATCTTGTAATGGCTATTGGAAGTACAACCACTACTTTCAAGATGGAAGATGTTGTTGCCTCACTGCTGCCTGAAGAGATGAGGAGGAAGTCTTTAGAGATGGCCAAAGAGGCCCTTGCTGTTCGAGGTAGATCGACGGAGAAATGCAAGAAGAAGGAAAAGAAGTCCAAATCTAAATCTTTAGGGAGATCAAAGTCTCTTGGTAAAAATTCCAAGGTGAAATCCTAGAACTGTGGGCAGCCTGGTCATATCTGAAAGGATTGTAAGGAGAAGAAGAAGAAGAAGTGTAACGCTTCAGTCAATGACTCTTCTTAGAGTGATGCAGATGCCTTCATTGTAGCCTTGGAAACTCAGGCATCAGATGATGTCTGGCTAGTTGACTCAGGTGCATCCTTTCACATGACTCCTCATAGGGAATGGTTCACTAAGTATGAGAAGTATGATGGTAGAAAGGTGTACCTGGCGAGTGATTCAACATTGGAGATTGTTGGCAATGGAAGAGTCAAAATATAGTTCCCTAACATCAAATTGATTAGTGGCGTACTGTACGTACCAAGTTTGGATCGTAGCCTATTTTTTGTTAGTAAGGTGAATGATGCTAGTGTGGAAGTTTCTTTCTCAAGTAAATGATGTAAGATGGATAGAGGTGCAATGGTGCTGGATAAGGGTGTATGTACTCGCACTCTGTACAAGCTAGATGCACGTCCTATTCAATGCAACAATGCCTCTGTAAAGTCAAGCAAATTTTTTCTTACAGAGGAAGATGAAGATACTTCTCTGGCTACAAATGCCTTGGAGGTGAAACTTCGAGAAGAGAAGACCATGTTGTGGCATCATAGACTTGGTCATATAGGTGAGAAAGGTTTAAAAACCTTGAAAAATAAAAATCTTGTTCAAGGGCTTGATGATTTTAACGTTGAGTTATATTTTTGTGAACATTTTATTTATGGAAAGCAACAACATGTTTCTTTTTATTCAAGTCCTCATAAATCTTTTGGTGTACTGGATTATGTCCATTCTGATGTGTTTGGTCTAGTTAATGTTCCTTTGTTATCGAAGTCTAGATATTATGTTTCCTTTATTGATGAATATTCAAGAAGGGAATTTATATACTTTCTTAAGAGTAAATCAGAAGTGTTTAGTCGGTTTAAAGAATTTAAAACTTTGATAGAGAATCGCAGTGGAAAGAAAAAAAAATGCTTGAGATGGATAATGGCAGTGAGTTTTGTTCTATAGAATTCGAAAGGTACTGCATAGAACATGGGATTAAAAGGCATAAAACTACACCTTATAATCCACAACAAAATGGAGTTGTTGAAAGGTTGAACATAATGTTAATGGAAAGATCAAGAAGTATGTTGAGCAGTGTTGGTCTGGAGTAGAAGTTCTGGGCTAAGGTTGTGGCTACGACATGTTACCTAGTAAATTGTTCAGCTTGTTTTGCTCTTGTTGAGAAGACACCTTTGGAAGCGTGGTCTTGTAAGAAGCCCTCTCTGATACATATTCATGCCTTTGGCTGTGAGGCATATGTATATGTGCCCAATGAGAAAAGATCAAAGTTGGAGAACAAGGCTATTAAATGTAACTTCATTGGCTATGGCGTTGGTGTGAAGGGATACAAGATTTGGAATCTTGATACTAAGAAGGTTCTATACAACAAAAGTGTAATATTTCATAAGATAAAACCTTCAGTAGCTGATCCAAGCTAGAGACAGATAGAAGAGAGAAGAAGAATGATGTAGTTCAAATTCCTCAAACTCCTAAAACTGAGGAGAGTTGAAGCATCTCTGAGAGTTCTGAAGATGAAGAACCACAACCTCAGCCAATAAGAAGGTCTATACGTGAAAAATGACAACTTGATAGGTATGGTTTCTCTATGTTAGATTCGAACTATGCCTATGCTTTGATTACTAACACTAATGAGCCTAGGACTGTAAAAGAAGCTATTAGCATGTTTGATTCGAATTCCTAGCTAGAAGCCATGAATGAAGAAATGGAATCATTGCAAAAAAATGAAACCTGGGATTTGGTACCTTTGCTTGAAGGGTGAAAACCTATTGGCTGTAAATGGATATTGAAGAAGATGACTGGTCTAGATGGCAGTGTAGAAAAGTGTAAGGAAAGATTTTTTGCAAAAGGTTTTTCCCAGATAGAGGGAATTGATTATGGAGAAATATTTTCCCCTGTAGCAAAGCTGACATCTATCAGATTTCTTTTGTCATTGGCAACATCATATGACTTAGAGATTGAGAAGATGGATGTGAAGACAATGTTTCTCCATGAACAACTGGAAGAAGAGATTTATATGTCCTAGCCTAAGCACTTCATTTAAAAATCTAAACAAAGTCTGGTCTAAAAATTAAAGAAATCTCTGTATGGTTTGAAGCAATCTCCTAGATTCTGATACCAAAAATTTGACACTTTAGTGTTGTCTATGGGATTTGTGAGATCAAAATCTGATGATTGTGTTTATTATAAATCTGAAAATGATTGTGTGCTTATTATTACCCTGTACGTAGAATGTTGTTCATAGGATATGGTAAGTCTATGATTTCTAATCTTAAATCTCAGTTGTCTACAAAGTTCAAAATGAAAGATCTAGGTGCAACAAGGTATATTATGAGGATGGAGATAACCAGGGGCATAATGAGAAAGAAGCTCTGGGTAAGTCAGAGTAAGTATCTCAATACAGTTATGAAGAGATTTGGTATGGATGATTGCAAGCAACTAGTTTTTCCAATTATGTAGGGAACGAAGCTATCTGTTGAAGATTGTCCAAAATTTGCTACTGAGATGGAGAACATGACTAGCGTGCCTTATGCAAGTTTTGTTGGCAGTCTAATGTATGCAATGGTATGTAGAAGGCCAGACATTGCCAAAGCAATGAGAGTACTGAGCCGTTTTATGGAAAATCTAGGAAGATCACATTGGGATGTTGTGAAGAGAGTGTTTAGATATTTAAAGGGGACTTGAAAATATGCTCTGTGTTACCATGGAAATTTTGTTGCATCATAGAGAAAAATCAACATTCGTAGATATGTAGATTTTGATTGGGTAGGGGACATTGATAGTAGAAGATCCATCAATGGATACACTTTCATGTTAAATGGTGGTGAAATTAGTTGGATGAGCAAGCGACAGGCTATAGTTGTTTTATCCACTAAAGAGGCTGAATACATGTCAGAAACACATGCCTAGAAAGAAGCAGTTTGGTTGAGTCGATTGTGCTCTGAGATTGGTTTTAATGCAGGGAAAATTGCAATCTACTGTGACAGTCAGAGTGCCAATTTTTTTTGCAAAGACCCTGAATTTTCATTCCAGGAAAAAGTACATTGATGTGCAGTATCACTTTGTGAGGGATATGGTGGAAGATGAAAATATTTGTTTAGAAAAAGGTTGACACTTTGAAGAATGTTGCAGATGCATTAAAAAAGCTAGTGACTATAGACAAGTTCAGATGGTGCACATATTTGATGGGCCTTGCGGCCTATGATCGTCAATAATTTTTGAAGTCTAGAGGAAGCCATGAAGTCTTTGTAAAGTGGGAGCTTGTTGGGAACATGTGCCTCAACTTCTGGCTTGAATCTCTGAAAAGACTTGGTGAAATTATCATCTTTCTAAGCCTTTACCTCTCTACCTTTGAGAGAATTTTTAGAGGCGCGGTTTGGTGATTTACTGCCTTACCACAAGCCTCTGTCGATTTTTTCATGGTTGGGAAGTGTTACTGCCATACCACGAGCTCTCCATCTTGGGTTGGCAGTAGCGCGGTTCACGGGTGCAGTCAGTGTGAAGGCTTACCTCCCTACCACAGAGGGTGGTTGTTGGTGGTAAAGTGGCCACGATAAAATATGACAGTTAAGTGAAGTTTGCTTACCAACTCATCGCGATGGCCTCTTGGCCATGTCGCGTTGGTGTGCTAAGCCTTGGTGGGTAGAGATAACGGTTACCTCCTTACCGCAGAGGTCTTGCAGTCGGGGTACGATAGCACGGTGGAGCTTGATGGTTGGCATAGGCGGTTACCACCATACTGCGGGAGGCTTTGCTTAGCCTCATGGTTGGGTGGTGGTACCGCCATACGTCGAAAGGTTGACCTAAGCTAGGCGGTGTTGCGGTGTTAAGCGACGGGCTGGCAGATAAGCCACTACCTCGGTTCCGCTAGGGTGTTAGAAGGGACCTGTGGTTGGGCGGTGGCACCGCCATACTACAGTGGCCTCTTTGGCTCGACAAGGTAGCACGGTAAGAGGTGTTTGATAGTTGTGTTGACTGGAAGTGGCAAACAAGTAGAAGGGTGACATATGGCAAGTAATCAACATCTGATTGGTCGAAGTCTGGAGCGGTGAAAGCAGTAATTGCAAGACACGCTTTGGCTGATGACAAAATCCGATTAAGGAAAGAGAGTTAATGCCTGGGTGGTCCGATGCATGATTGCAGAGAAGATCAGTTAGAAGATCGGATTACCTGATTGGGTGAATGGTGCATTATTAAGGCGTGTGATTGGTTGGTATGATTAATGTGATGTATGACTTGTATAGTCAATTATATTTTATAGTCACTAAGGGTGATGGTGAAGGAGAGACATGATAGAGAGTTGTATTCATTGTATACTGAAAGAAGTATTGTAACAATGAGTGCATGAAAACTCAAGTCTGCTGCTATGAGCTAACTATTAGAGAGTGAGGACTGTCAGCTTTGTTTATAATTTTTATTACTGTAATACAAAGTGTCTTCTCTTGGTGTGGTGGGTTTTTTCCCGAAAGGGTTTTCCCATGTAAATCTGGTGTTATTTGAGATTTCTTATTTTTGTTACTCTTGTTACCCTGTATGTGTTCATCTCATTTGTTTTAAGAAGTTTTAAAACTGGTCTTTTGCACTTCTCCTCTATTGCATTAGCATTAGGAAAACGTTTCTGCACCCCTCTTTTCATTTCAATCTTGATTGTAAGCGATGGCCAAAGGATGATACATAGATCACTTATGTGTGCATAGCTAGATATCTAATTAGGATGACACCCTTTATCATTAAGAGATTCCTTTTGGGTAGAGTACATCAAAAGTACGATAGGGTACAAGGCATGCCCTAGGGAGTGGCTTAGTATGCACAACTATGGTAGGATATACCAGAGTAGGGGCCTGTGTTATTGTATGATGCTGCCCATTAGGAGTACTTTGGTTTATTGCCAGTGATATGGGACTATCACCTAGAGATTATAGAGGCTACCTTCTCAGAGGATTATGCATAGTACTTCTTCACCCATCCTTTTTTTGCGAATATTGAGTCTAGATGAGCTTGTGCCATTATTAGATAATGATGAGAGGGAACCCCCACGTGCACCTAGGTAGAGGAGAGGTAGAGGAGATTATGAGGAGGAGGAGGGAGAGAGCAGTGATGGGGGAGATGGGGATGGAGATGATGAGGATGGCAGTGGTGATGATGGTGGCGACAAAGGTGTTGGCGGTGTAACATTTGATGTTAGGGACTTCATGGTACCTCGACGAAGGAGGTCTTGGTGGCTGCAACATATCAATGTGTGCAAATTGGGCTACCCTCGCAGTAGCAACACACATAGATAGATGATTTACAGGTGTAGGTTTAAACACTGTAGGGTCAACTAGAATAGGTGCAGCCATTGTTAGCACAAGCTGATGGATAGGTACAGGCACAGATACAAGAAATGGAACAAGAACATGCATAGATTAGTACTTTGATGGACGAGAGGGATGCAACCAGACAACATGGTGATTAGGTAGTGGCCTTATCTGCAGGATTGTAGAGAGTGGTAGAGGGGACCACTATCGGTGATATGATGAGAGAGGTCACCCGAGTCACCCGAGAGGCCGAGTACTACAGAGGTTGGTATCATGTAGTTGTGCTGATAGAGTAGAGAGTTAGTTATGCCCAGTCTAGGTTAGCACACAACCAGTCTCAGACCACCAACATGGGTTTGAATCAGCCACCACGTAGAGATCCCGATCCAGACCTAGGTACAGGTGCAGCAGGTGCAGGTCCCTCAGGTGGAGGTTTAGTGAGATTGATGAGGTCTGGGGGGAGCACCTCATAGTTTCGTCACCACACTTGATATATTTTGAGACATTGTATACATCGATTTGAGACATTTATGATACTACCATATTTTTGATGATGCACCTCTTCATATGTTGATATCATTTGTACACTTGACATTATGATTTTGAGATTTATATGATATCCAACGATGATGGTTGATATACATGTGTATTTTCCTGATGTTTTATTATGATGAATGCCAATGATGGATGCATTTAATTTCTATTTTGTATACTATTTGATGGTTTATATGCTTACATGATAATGATGTATGAATGCAATGATGATTCTATATGTTTCTATGCTATTAAACTTATCCGATGTTCATATGTCACTTATTTGATTATGGTTTGATTATGTTTGGATGCAATGATGATATGATCCTATGATGCTTTATAAATGATGTTGTATGCTATGGGATGGATGATACTTTTATTATAATGTGCGAGATGTATGCGATTCTATAAATGAAGGAATAATTGATGGTATGGATGGATGGATGAATGAGAAATGTTTTATTTTGTGAAATTATGCACATATATGATCCAATACATGGATGAATTATTTATAATTTCTAATGCATGAATGGATTATGATTTATGAGAAATGATTTCATTTTGGGATTATTCTAATGTGAATATGATGATGAATGCAAATGTATGAATCATGATAATGTTTTGTGTTTTTTGGATTTTTCAAATGCAAATGTATAATAAATGTAAAAATGGATGGTTTATGATTTCTAATGTATGAATGAATATTGGATTCCTAATGCACATGGATGATGGTATTAAATATTAATGATTATGGCATGATTATGTTATGGATGCAATGGAGATATGTGGTGCAATTAATTTTTGTATTTTCTTAATGCAAATGTATGATGTTGCTACACTATATGAGATGAATTTAAATATGCAAATGTGATGCGATGCACTTATTTTTCTGTTTTATAATGCAAATATTATGATGCAATGTATGGATAGATGTATGATATGCAACTACATGAGAAAAGTGTGTATGAATGATTTTAAAATGCTCATGCAACTACATGTGAATGATTATGCAACTATATGAGAATGGTATGTTTTTCTTAGCATCAAGTATACTCAATCCATTTAATGATAGAGATAACATCATTGAATTTTTTTTTCAGCCTTGGAAAATCTTGAAATATAGATGCAAAACTAATATGGATGCAATCTACCATGCAAAATAAAATGCAATGTTGTCATTCTGTTAGCTGATTTGTCATGCTTTTATCATCATTGAGCCTTCATTATATTGAAAGTTAGTACAAAAATTGATGGTATAATTAGATCATGATGACCTTTGTACAACTTCCATACAACTTTCGTTGAGTTTTGATAGTGTAAGATAACACAAGCATCTAGGTATATTTGGAGTGAGATGACCTGAGCATCACTTCTGTAAATAGACAAGAGTGAATTTTTTCCTATGCAAATTTAGAATGTCATCAATGATACTTTGTAGAGCATGTCCTGTGATAATTTACGTAGTAGTAATGATTGACTCACAGACAATAGATAAAGAAAACATAATTCTCCTTCCTAGCCCCTCTAGTTCATGACATCATCGAGGTACTCCAGAGAAATGATAACAACAATCAAGATACAAAAATTGAACATATGTGCTAAAGTGATCTAACCACGATTCAAAATATGATCATCTCATGATATTTGATTTGTTTTGCATTTGATTTTGATTTGGATGGTCGATTGTTTGATTGGTTGTGATTGATGTTCAGTTTGATGTTTAGGGTGATTGCTGTTTTTTGCCAAATTTCCTTGCTGTTGTTTTAATGTTGTGTTAAGCTCAAAGTAGTTTTCCCCCAGTGAGTTCAAGATTTTTTTCCTAGTGAGAAACAAACCAATTTATTATGGATATGTACATTGGTGACCAAGCCAAGGTGGGACATGACCGCAACAAATGTATATGTACATGAAGCTTATTGTATGATAGGCATGTATGCATAATGATAGAAAAAGCGGATGACCAACCTATGTTCCAACAAATGGAGAAGCTGATTCATCACAAATAACGTTTGTTTGCCAAGTTTTCACTACTTATTTTTATTGCACTTTTTTAGATTTTATAATTTTTTTTTTGTTACCAAGATGCATGATTGGTAGGTTTTCACCAATGCAACGATTTTTTCAGGATATTTTCTATTTTTTTTGGATTTATTCAAGACTTTTTCTGATTTTTTTGGATTTCTTTAGGACTTTTATATCGTGCAATGGATTAATTATGTGTAGAACTTTTTGAGATGGAGGTTGTTCATCGGTTCCTCAAATAGATCCCCTTCAGGTGTGGATAACTGATATGTTCCTGATCCATAGACTGATACAATGGCAAAGGGTCCTAGCCAATTCGGTTCAAACTTTCCTTTATTTTCTTGGTCTTGCTAGTTGCGCAGGTTTTCCTTCAATACCAGATCATCGACCTAAAATGTTCCTAGATTGACCTTGTGATTATAACTTCTTGAAATTCTTTGCTGATATGCTTTCAGGTGATCAACTACAAGCTGACAATGTTCATCCAATAGTTCTAATTCTTGTAGCCTAGACACCCGATAATATTCATTTAAAATGATCTGATTTAGTGACACTCAGAGTGATGGTAGCTCAACCTCAATGGGTAAAATGGCCTCTAATCCATAGATGAGAGCATATGGTGTGGCTCCTATTGAGTTGTGAACAATGGTATGGTATGCCTACAAAGATGGGTTCAGTTGGATGTGCCAATCACATCTAGCCTCGTTGATAGTTTTCTTTAGTATCTTCAAGATGGTTTTCTTTGAGGCCTTTGCTTGGCCATTCCCTTGAGGGTAGTAAGGTGTAGAAAACTGATGTTGGATATGAAACCTTTCAAAAATTTCTTGAACCTCTTGATTCTTGAAAGGTCTATTATTTTTGGTGAAAATGGATTGAGGAATGCCATACCTACAGATGATGGGTGATCCCACAATAGTGGTTTATAATTTTTGGTCAAACTGGACACTAAAATTATTATTTTTAACTAAATCTTCACATTCAGGTGCCTATAGTGGCTAAACCGTGAGGAATTTGAAGACGATGCAAACTAGAGTCTCATCACATTTTGTCTATAGATTCTAAAAATATTTTTTTTCAAAGTTTTTGGAATAAGATTGCACTTCTTTTTCCATCTCCCACGAAAGCTATTTTTTTGAAAAAACAACATTTTTAAAAAGTGACGCTCACCATATACAACATAACCTTTTTTGTATGAAGGATAAAATACTATATTTTTTGAATTTAGATTTGTATCTATGATATCTAGCACTTTCATTTGGTCTCATAGTTTTTTATTGAATATTTTTTCCTTAATAGAGTTTCGAAGTCAAACCAATTGCAATTCAGACATAGGCGGACTGTATACAACATAACTTTTTATGTATGTATCGAAATTAAATTTTATTTTATTTAATGGATCAAGGACATTAATACCTAGCACAAACATATTTAAAAACAAATTATTTTGATAATTTTCTATTTTTCCACATGTACAAAACAAAGAGCTTGATTTTCGGTGAAAAACCTATGTTTAATAAAACTAAAAAAACACATACATAATAAAACCAAAAAATATTAAAATTATATTCATGGGTTAGATCATTTTGAGGACTACCATAATAATTTGAAATAAATTTTAAATGGATTCATTTGATCCCCCAAAAGGTAAATCAAAAGTGATTTTTTATTAGCATTTTGATAGGTGTAAAGGAGACTCATTTATAGGTATGGTTTAAAACTAGAGAGGTTTTATCCAAGGGGGTTTGATCTAAGGTGGTTTGATCAAACACTATTCAATTGGAATCCTTAAAATGGAACTTTTAAAGGCTTAAATCATTATATTTTCTAAAAATATGTGATTTCGGCAGGAATCGGTTCCTCTCAGAAATTGTAAACTAGCTTTGTGGGATCACCCTAATGTAACTCAGAATAAAGGATGCAATCTTCTTACCAGTGATGGTAGTCTAGGAACAACTTCAACCCACTTCATGAAGTACTTGGTGGTCGTGATTGTGAATTTGTGCCCATTGGACTTGAAGATGGATGAATTTTCCCCACAAGGTCAAGTCCCCACTAACAAAAGAGCCAAGTTGTTGCAAATGGTTGGAGTTCTTGTGCGGGTGTATGAGGTTACCATGGATCTAAAACTTTTTGCATTACTTGAAAAAATGGAAAGACTCTTTCTCCATATTCAGCCGATAATACACCCAAATTTAGGAGTTTATTTTCTAGGGTAAGACCTTTGAATGTGTTCCAAAGATACCCTCATGAACTTCTTGTAAAGTCGTTTAAGACTCATTTCATTCTAGACATCGAAGGAGAGTTCCATCAAGACCTTGTCGGTAAAGTACATCTGTGATAAGGGTGTGTCAGTCAGCTTAATAGATGAATTTTCATTTTTGGTTTTGTGATAGGTCAGGTGGAAGGGTGTTATCCCTTAGATAGATGTAGATCTTCCCATAGATTTAGGTATCAATGCCAAGTAAATGAAAAATGACTTAGGACTCGAGATCATCATAGGTAGGGGTACATAGTTGTTCCACCATGAAATCATAATGACTCCCGTTATTTGGAATTTTTAATAGAGAAGCAATAGTGGCCATAGAATCAGTAGCTTTGTTGTCTATTCTCAAGATTTATTCAAATTTGATAGAAACAAAGTATTTCTTAAAGTCATCAATCATTCTTTTATAGGGCATCAGTTTATCATCCTTTGTCTAATAGTCATCATTGACCCAATTTTTGACCAGTTGAGAATCCCCATAGACTTGCAACTCTATGATTTTCCATCCTACAACTATCTTGATGCCAATGACGAGTGCTTCATACTCCGCCATGTTATTGGTGTAGGGGAACATTAGTCTATATGATTTTGGAATAGTATGCCCTTGAGGGGTGACAAATAAAATTCCCACTCCCAATCCATGTTGAGTCTACGATCCATCAAAATATAATATCTATTGTTTTGCTGTTATGGTAAGGACATCAACATTGAAACTCAATGTGTAGAGGATGATCATCATGTAATGGTGCTTCAACTAGTTGATCTGCGATGGCCTGAACTTTTATGGATTTCCTATCAACATATAGGATGTCCAAATCACTTCGTATCATTAGTCACTTTTCCAATCTTTCTATTAGATTTTCCTTGTTGAGCAGATATTTCAATGGATCCATTTTGGCTATTAACTCGATGGTATGAGTTAGCATATACTATCACAATTTTTGAGTGGCAAAAACCACTTCCAAACAAGATTTTTTAATGGATATGTAATTGATTTCATAGCCATTTAATGTTCTGCTGATATAATAGATCACCCTTTCTTTTTCTATTGAATCCTCTTGTGCTAGCAAAGCTCCCAACGATGTTTCAGTTGTTGCTATTTATAGTAAGAGTGGTTTTCCTTTTTCTGGCGGTAATAAAATGTGTGGAATAATTAGATATTGTTTCAATTGGTTGAAAGTGGCTTCACATTTCTCATCCCATCTAAAGGAAACATTTTTTTGTAGAAAGTGGGTGAAAGGGTGGGTCTTGTTTGCCAGTTGTGAGATGAACCTTCAGATAGAATGAAATCTTCCTTGGAGTGAACTTAGCTAATTGATGTTCTTTGGAGGTAGCATCTCCATGATTTCCTTAACTTTCATGGGATCTACCTCGATGCCTTTCTCTAAAACTATATATCCTTAGAGTTTTGCAGATGTTACCCCAAATACAATTATTTTTGGGTTCAATTGCACATTGAATTTTTCCAGTCTGGTGAATATTTTTTCCAAAATCTCTACGTGTCCTTCTCTGGTGTATGATTTTTCCAACAAATCATCTACATAGTATTCTATAAAGGTCATGTCCTACTGTTAGGTCCACGATGATGCCTATGTTCGGTAGAGAAAAATCATCCTTTAGACAAGCTTTATTGAGATCTCCGAAGTCCGTGAAAATACATATACTGTTGTCAGGTTTTGAAACTGGTACAATATTGGAGATCCTCTAAGAATAATTAATTGGTCTTATGAGCCCTACATCCAATAGCTTCTTCAGTTCTTCTTTCACCAAGAGGGCAATATACAGATGCATTTTCCTAAAATTCTGCTTCACTCGTTTTACTCCTGATGGTAAGGATAAATGGCACATGATTAAATCTCGATATATCCCTTCCATGTCTACATAAGACCAAGAAAATTTGATTTGTCTCTCTTCAAAGAATTTGGTGAAGCTTGGTTTTTCTTCTTCTGTCATAGATGCTGCTAAATGCAGAGTCTTCACTGTTTTTGTTGTGCCAATATTGATGGATTGAGTGGGCTCAACCAATAATTTTGATCTCTTGAAAGTGTTCAGGGAGAGTGTCAATTCTCTCATCCTTCAGTGCCTCAGAGAGGTTTTCATCGTTGGATGCGCTCTTTATTTTTACTTTTTCTTGATCTAATACTGCCATAGAATAGTTTTCACCATTAGATCGATTTCCTGTATTATTCATTTTGCAATTGAGAGATTTGACACTCCCTTGACTGGAAGCTTCATTCTGAGATTCATTGGTGGAACATGTTTTGGGGTCGTCAGCATAAAGGAAGTTGACAATGACATCATTGTTGGAAAAGACAGGGATGTCGAGAGGCTCGGTTTGGTCCCAGTTGATAAGTTCAAGATGTACTTAAGGTAGGGAATCGTCAGTTTGGTTTAAGTCAAAGGCAATGAGGGTCCTGATGGCATCATCTTTGAGTATCAGATGGAAATGCCAATATCTGTGGTGTAACTCTCCTCCAAATGATCTATCTTGCTAGGAGTTTGATCATCTTCACTTAAGCCATCAATAGGTTGTGATCCAGATTCAAGTTGTCTTGACCCTAGATTTTATCCCCCCTCACGTATCATGGGTGCATAATTTGTATCACATCAATTCCCTTGTCATTACAAGACTTTTCAAATAATGAATCCCACTCATACTAATTTGAGTTAGTTTCATCTTCATTACTGGCTTGCAGTTGTAGGATTCATTCAACAACCTTCTTGGTGGCTTCTTCTTTTGTTTCCTCTTTATATCCCAGCCCTGTCTTGTCTTTTGGATTGGTTAAGAGGGGTTTAATTGGTTCCACGATGCATTATTTTCTCTTGCCGATAGGTCCTTGTCCTCCATATCCCATTTTCTCCAAGATTGAGAACCCTTTTCCATATTGTGTTGTTTTTACATTAGTTGTTGCTTCTTGAGATTCAACTTCATCCTTGTAAAGCCAGTTTATAATATCTTTTTCATTAGATTCCTCGTCTAGAGTGCTTGCTTTTATAAATCTACCATCAAAAAGCATGACAGGTTGTGAGGATTTTTGCGTTGAGGTTGATGGTTGACCATAGGACTTTGAGGAAGATAATTGCAAGAGACATAGGGATTGCTCAGTAGAATATTCACCCACGCCTTTATCTTTCTTTAACTTGGACATTTTTCTCAAATTGTTTGGACAAAGTGTTGAGTTGGGATTCATGATTGGTGGGTGTAGAAGGGGTAGCTTCTTCCTTTTTCTCAAATTGTTTAGACGAGGAACTTGGTTGGCTTTCTTCATTTGAGTATGTAATAGGGATTTTTGAGAAGAATTTGATTGGCTTGAATTACTTGGGGTGGCTGATGAGGTAGCAAGAGCTTCTTTGTTATGAGGCACAAAGACATCCTAGACCAACTTGAGGGTATTGCAATATTTAGGACTATTGGAATCAGTTGGAATGGTGATCTCTTGCCCATTGCAAGGGAATTTAAAACATTGATGGTAAGTTGAGGGGACTTCCTACATCTCATGGATCCAAGGACAACCCAAGAGTATATTATATCTTAATTATTTGTCCAAAACTTGGAAAATTACATCTTTTTGAATCAATCCCATTTGAATTGGCAACGCAATTAGTCCCTTTAAAGCTCTTTCTTCGTCATCATAGGCTTTGATGGTGATATTTTTTATTTGATTCTATTGCATTCTCTAAGAATCTCAGTGCACGAACAAGCTTTAAAGTACATATATTAAGACCAACACCTCCATCTATTAGGATAAACTTGACTCTATTTTTATGTATTAAGACCTCAATGTGAAGTGCTGCATTATGGGGATGAGTGATGGATACACCATAATTTTTTGAGAAGGATAGGAAATGAGGTGCAACCAAATGCCCCACCATGTCTTGGAATGTACAAAATTCCAAATTTGTTGGTACTGTTGTGTCCACTATGGCCTTTTCCAAAATTTCTTTGTGGGTGGGTGAAATCTTGAGGAGTTACAATATAGATATTTGTGTTGGGATCTTTTGCAGTTGATCAATAATTTTGTATTGATGTGACAAGGAAACGAGTGTTTTGGATGTGCTTCCTTTTAGACCATAGGACTGTTCCCTCGTGGTTGCATTTATGGGTATGCTGTCTTGTTTCCCTTTAATTTTTATGATGTTGATTTGGTTATCCGTTGCAACCATGTCTTGTTTTATGTTATAGACTTGATTGGATGTGATATTGGTGTCATTTATTTTCTTTTCAAGTATGGTAGTGTCTTTTCCATGTTTAATTGGAACGTCATTAATTTGATTGTTGGTTACAACAATGTATTGTGTGTCATTGATCTTGATGTCATTTGTCTAATCCTCAAATTTTAAAATATGAAAGATGGTAGTATCATGGACATAGTTTAAATTTTTCCCTTTGTTGTTCATTTTAAAGGATTCCCCTTTGTCATAATTTGGTAAGGTATTCTTGAATGTACCATGATCCATGTTTGTTTGGGGGCCTTCTATTTGTATGATATTCTGGTCAATCAAGTCTTGCGCCTTGTGCTTTAATTGCATAAAATTATTTGTTAGATGGAATTTTCATCGATGAAATTCACAGTAATGAGAATCATTCCACCATGACGATTTCACTTTTGGATCAAAACCTCTGGTGTCTGGTAAGGTGATAAGATTTTCTGCAAGAAGTTCTTTCAATGCGGATTCTAGTTATTGACCCAAAGGTGTGAATTTCCTGCGATTTCATGGTGTTTGATAGGGTGGTGGTTGAGATGGAGAATTGTTTTGGTTACTGTTCTGATTGGTGTTGTTTGTTTTGTTTTGGTGGTAGCTACTATCAAATTAAATATTGGTTTTGTATTTTGCATTTCAGCTGAAGCATCATTACTAGTATTCTTGTATCTTTGCCAAAACTTGGGTTTATCATTATTGGATGAGTTTGCTGAGTTGTTTTCATTGTAAATTTTCAATTAATTTTTTAAAGGTAGGTGGACATTGCAATTCACACCTATAACTCATATGATCATTTAAATTGTCAATGAACACTTCAATCTTTTCTTTTTCTAGTATGGGATGAGGATATCTTGAAAATAATCTTCTCCACATTTGTAGAAATACAAGAAAGGATTCCCCCTTAATTTGTTTTACATTACAAAGGTCCTTCATTGTAATCTCATGTTGAATGTTATAAGAATATTGTGTGATGAATTTTTGACCAATTCTTCAAAGGATTTGATTCCTAGGGGTAATTGCGAAAACCATTGCATACATTGTCCTCCCAAGCTTTGGGGGAACAATCTCATCAAGTAAGTTTCCTCATGTGCAAATTCAAGGCTCCTGGTTCAAAATTCCCTTATATGATCTATTGGATCTATTTTATCATTGTATTTATCATATTTAGGGAATTCAGAATGCTTAGGGAAGGGTATCGTGTTCACATCTTTATTAAAAGGGTATGGGAATGTCTTGTATCGAGTACCTTTTTTTGGTTCCATTTTGCATGTCAAGAAGTTTTTGTTGAGGATTTTGCATTTGGTTAGTTAAGGTAGCTATTGGATCCGTATTTGGGGGATTAGTTTCAGTATGTTTGGGTTCTCTTTTTAGTTGATTAATATCAAAGTCATCTGGCAATTTGGTACCTTGTTTAGCCAACGTTAACAAATATATTTCTCCATCTCTTTCTAAATTTTTTTCCATGAACTTATGGAAGTTAGGATCTTGTTGTGCCATTTGAATGTCATCCTCAGTTATTTCCTTAGTTTTAGGTGTATGGAATTTATGGAATGGATTTTCCTCAGCTTCAGTCGTGGTGTTTTGAGTTTCAAGTTCTTTTTCCTTAAGTTTTTGCCTTTGTGATCTTGTTTGAATGAGCATACAAGTGATGAAAATTTACTAAGCTATGATAGTTGTTTAGGAGGAGTGCCTAAAAGACTAAGTTAAATATGATTAGACAATGTTTTTTTTGGGATGAAGGATGATAAATCCTGATAAAGGATGATGAATCCTGATGGTGAAACTCAGCTACTAATCAGAGAGATCTGATGATGAGGCAATTTTAGATATTTGATCAAAGCTTAGGTAGAGGTTTTTTACTTGTAAATGATAGTTGCAACAAGTTTAAGACTCTAGTATGACTGGGGAATGATTTTATTTTGAAAAGAATCCTGAACTATGAGTTTAAAATTTAGACAAATAGGGAATTTATCTCTTTGGTTAATTTGTTTTTTGGATGTGCAGGAAGAGTGCACAAACGTTCTAGGGAATGGACTTGATGTGCTAAAAAATAGTTGGTATACGTCGGAATAGCCAATGCATGCACTATAGTATGAAATTTATGCATTATAGGATGGCACATATGCACCAAAATACGGGATGTATGGTCCACAACAATCAATGGATGCACTAAAATATGGATGGTATGCGCTGTAGAATGACATAGATGCACCAAAACAGGGGATGTACGAGCTATAATAGTCAATGGATGCACTAAAATATGGAAGGCATGCACCAGGACAGTAAATGGATGCACTAAAATATGGAAGGCATGCACTATGATAGTCAATGGATGCACTAATCTAGAAAATGTCCTCTATTTTTTGATAGTTTGATAGATTTTTCTTGTTTTTTGGTGGGGAATTTGATTGTTTGAAGAGATTTTCTTCTGAATCAATGGTTGGACACTTCTATGTGTGATTTTTGTTTGAATGTTTTTTAAAAACACTCATGCAAGACACATCAAACAAGTACAAATCCTAAGGTTGTGTAGGACAATATTTACTGCATTCCCAGTTGGATTTTACTCCAACTATGCTTACTTATAGTGGATGACTAGAAGCTTGACCACATTGGCTCCCCTCCATGATACTCACTTCTTGGGTCATCCAATCTTCAATTCTCATGAATCTCCCATGACAAAATTTTCATATCTACTAAATGCCACAAGAATATGGGACGACTTCGAAGGTCTGACCTCTTGTACCAACAAATTTAGAAAAGTGATTTGGCTTACTATAACAAAAAGGTTCTAATATAGGCATTTCGTTCATGGGGGATCATCCATATGACAAGAGACTATTGTTGTCCTTCTTGTCGAAACAATCCTTATGATACTTGAACTTTCCTCAAGTACCCACACTTATATACCAGGTGAAAATCACTTGGCTTTAGTGTGTTCCCGATTGGGTCGTTCCCTGGGGTGATTACTTTTTCGCACCGGGCATACCCTCTAAGGATAGATTGCAAGAAAATGAAAATAATGGGTCTGGATTTTTGGTCACCCAGTTAAGGGGATATTATATGCCTACCACTCCACAAGCACAATAGACATGGTGTTCATTTACCTCCAAATTAAACTAGGTTCCTAATTTAATCAAAAGGAATAACAAAAAATCCAACCCTTGCAAACAATCCTTAGTAGTTTTAGATTTATTTGTCTTTGACAACGTTTTTATATTTTCAATAGTCTCTAACAACGCTTCAAATTTCTTGCAAAATAAAGAGATAGAAGTCAGTTCCCAAGATTTAAAAATTCTTGCAAAATAACATTAATGCACCAAAACAAAGCATGTATGCACTAAAAGATTACTTCAATACGCTAAAAGAACTACCAGATGTGCCATAAGAATTAATATATGCACTATAATAGTCTATGGATGTGCTAAACTATAGAGTGAATGCACTAGAAAACCCTTTGTATGTGCCGAAAGATAGTCTGAATGCATTGAGTGGAAGGTTGTATGCACCAAAATAGGGCTCGGATGAGCCAAAAGAGGTTTCGTATGCATTGAAAGAACTCACAGTCACACTATAACTTTTCACATTCGAACTTGTAACCACACTTTCCAGAAAGCGTTAAAAACAAGGGCATTGGCTCCATGGTGGGTTCCAATTTATGTGTGCTATAAAATATGTGAGCAAAAGTGAATAATAAAAACACATAATCAATGATGTATTACATTAGAGAATTGAATCACATAATTAATAAAATTAAAAAACATGATCAATCCCTAAAGCCGTTCCATTGTTTCCTATCTCTAAGGATTATTTTGAATCATAATGGCTCTCAGATCTTATTTGCACTATGACAAGTATAGAATGACAACCTAGAGAATGGATGTTGTAAAAATGCAAGAATCCTAGTTCCTAAATGATTTGATAAACTATGTGATTTGCCATGATGCTATGATAAAGATGTTGTTGTGATAGAAATGAATATTATGCTATGATGCAAATGCTGTGATATGACTACTATAAGGAAAGCTATTATGATAACTAAAGTGCATCTACTAAACTAAATCATGATTTTGAACTAATTAATATTATATACCAATTCTAAATGCTAAATGCTTCAAACTCTAAATGTACTAAATGCTCTCAAAATGCTCACAAATGATTTATGTAGAGTAAGTTTTCTTGTAGATGTGTTATGAAAAGATAGAGGATGAAATTGTATTTATAGGATTTCCAAGGAATATTGTGATGTGGAAGGATTCAACGGTCAAGATTATGATCCAGAGAAATCGACGGTGGAGGATGAAGAAGTTAGAGAGAATCATGGAGATGGTTCCCTTTAATAGAACACTTTACCAAGTGTTGAAGAGAATCAAAGGGAGGAAGAAGTCATGTGTCTCCAATCTTGTTAGGAGTTTGTTGATGGAAATTCCCATTTAGAAATTCAAAATATTTAAATTCATATGACACATGGTGAGGTGGCAAATGAGGTGGAAGGAGGTTAGAGAGTTATGTAGAAATGTGACAAAATTGAATTGAAAATTCAATTTTAATGAGAGAGAATTAATCAAATAAATCGGATTAGTTAGATTTGTTTATTTAATTCAATCATGAAGAAAAATGATTTTAGATAGGAAGAAATTAGAAGATGAACTATATAAATAAAAAATTTAATTTGTTTATAAGTAGATGAATTAAGATGGTTTATTAATTAAATACCTTGTATTTAATTAATCGATTATCTTGACAAATTTTAGGTGTATACAGGTATAGCTCACCGAAATACCCTGGATCAGTGATGAACACCTCTCCTTCTCGAGAGCAGATATCTTAGAAGTTTGGTGGCACAGGCTACCCCTTACAGTGCACTCACTTCTTGGGCTCATCAGCTTCAAATTCCCCAAAGAGGAATTTGGTATCTCTACTCAAGGGAGTCAGTAGTGAGTATCTTCGAGCATGATACTGTACCCAACACTATACCAAGAAACGATAGAAAGGTGAGGCTTCTAAAAACAAGAGGGTTCTAGTGAATACTTAGGGACATTGCACCTCACAAGCGTCCAACAAGCCACTTAAGGTTTTAATCACTCTACTAGGGACTCTTATACCTTTAAAAGAAAATGTAGGTACCCTATTTTGAATGGCACTACACGAATAAGACATACATACCATGAGGACTTGACAGTTTAGTCTTATCCTTTTATATACTGGCCCGAGTGAAAATTTGGTTGAAGTAATTCCCTCAAACCGGTTGGAGTCATTCCCTCTTTCGAGGTAGGCCCCTCTAAAGGTAATAAAAGCAAGACAAAGATGTTATTTTTAATCACCCAAGATCACACAAAGTGCAAGGGGAGTGCATACACAAACACCTTTGCCTCACACTCACATAATGTTCATTTTAATTCCAAAATCCAAATATGTCCAGTGTGATTGTACAAAATGTCTAAAGGTGTTTCTGATTCTCAAGATTGCCAAAATGGTGTGAGAGAAAAGCATACACACCTAGGAACAACATGCAAAACACAAGACAACACAAGTATTGGTAAATTTTAAATCCTGCTTATGATGTCAAATCAAACACTCAAATTGTTTGTAGGCCCACTAATCATTCTATGTGAAAAAGACACTATAAAGCAAAGTAAAGCAAGAGCCCTGCAAAGCATGATTAGTAGTTTTGCAAAATTTTAGGTTTTAAATTTTCAAATCATATACATTCGCACTTGCATAATAGATCAAAGATTAGTCACAAAAATCAAAATTAAACTTGAGATAAAAGTAACATCTAACTCAATAGACAAAATTAAGCTAGTCTAGAGATAAAAAAGGCTAAAATATAAGTCAATTTTAAATTTAAAAAACTAGATTTAAATCTAAAAAGTTAAATCTAATTAAGACTAAATTTAAATCCAAAATCTAAATCCAAAAATCTACTTAAGCTAAAATTGAAAATCTAAGAGTTAATTAAGAATCTAAAAAATCTAATGAAAAATCTAAAGTTAATTAAAATCTCGTCTAATTAAAAATTTAAAATCTAATTGAAATCTAATTAAAATCTAATGAATCTAATTAAATTAAAATCTAATGAATCTAATTAAATTAAAATCTAAAAAAAAAAACTATGTAAAAATCTATATTTAAAGGTAACTTGAAATTACTTAATCAAAATCTAAATTAAAATGCTTAACTAAAATCTAATAAAAAAAGTTAAGTAAAAATCTACACTTAATGCTAACTTTAAATTACTTAATTAAAATCTAAATTAAATTTAATTGAAATCTAATGAAAAAAACTTAATTAAAATCTAAATTAAAAATATTACTTAATTAAAATCTAGTCAAAAAAGTTTTAAGTAAAAATCTACAGTTAAAGATAACTTTAAATTACTTAATTTAAATCTAATAAAAAAACTAAGTAAAAATATACATTAAAGATATCTTTAAATTACTTAATTAAAATCTAATGAAAGCAATTAAGAAAAAATCTACACTGAAAGCTAACTTTAAATTACTTAATTAAAATATAAAAAATTAGTTCATTAAAATCTAAATTAAAAGTTGATGCTAAAATCTAAACTAGCTTATCTATCATAATATATTAAAATATATTGAATAAATTAATATATTATGGGTTATGATTAGAGTTAGCATTTAGGATTAGGGTTATCATGGTTAGGGTTAGCATTAGAATTAGGGTTTGGTTTAGATTTATTATTATGATTAGGGTTAGGGTTTAGTGTTAAAGTTGGGTTTATGGTCATAATTAGTGTGAGAATTATGTTAGGGTTAGGGGTAGAATTATGGTTAGGGTTTGAATTATAATTACAACAAGTTTCAGGTTAGGAATAAGGCTTATGGTTAGGGTTAGAATTTTGTTCTATGGTTAGGTCAAGATTAGTGTTATGATTATGGTTTATGGTTTAAGGATAGGTTAACCGTTACAACTAGTGTTTTGGTTATGGTTAGGGTTAGGGATAGGTTTATGGTTAGGATTCTGGTTTACAATTTTTTTTCTTAGGGTTAGGGATAGGTTTAAGGTAAGGCTTAGGTTAAGGTTAGGCTTGGGGATACGTTTAGGGTAAGGGTCTAGGTCAAGGTCAGGGTTAGGGTTAGAATTAGGTTAAATTTATGATATTATAGTTAAGTTAGGTTAGGGTTATGATTATGGTTTATGGTTAGGGTTAAGGTGTTATAGTTAGGGTTAAGGATAGGGTGTGATTTAAGGTTAGGGTTAGAGTTTAGGGTTTAGGGTTTAGGGTAAGGGTTTAGGGTTAAGGTTTATGGTTTAGGGATTAAGAATAAGTTTCTTTATGGTTAGGTTTATGTTTAGGTTAGGGTTATGATATTATGGTTTATGGTTAGGTTTGGATTTATGCTTAGTTTTTACAATTAGGATTGGGGGTTGTTTTAAGATCTGGGTTATGGTTGGAGTTAAGGTTAGAGTTATGTTTAAGGTTAGGGTTAGGAATAGCCTACCCATAATCCCAACTCATTATCTAATCCTAACCCTAACACTAATAGTAAACCCTAGCTATAACCATAAACCTAAACCTAACCAAAATCCCAATTGTGAAAGTAATTGTAACCCTAATGTGTAAACCGCAAAGTATAATTATAATCCTAACCCTAACCTTAAACCTAAACCTAAACCTAATCCTAACCATAAGAAATAATTGTAAGCCTTCAAGAAAAACCCTAATTTTCATAACTACAAACCTAACCTAAACACTCATATTAATCAATTAAAATATTTAACTTTTATTATTTACCTACATTCACTTTAATAACCCTATCCATAACCCTAACACTAACACTAACCTTAATACTAACCCTAACCCCAACCCCAACCATAAGCCAACTCCAAAAGAAATCCTAATCCTAACCATAATCCTAAAACCTAATTCTAAATCTAACACTAACCCTAATTGCTAAACCATAAACCATAATCCCAACCCTAATCTAACCCTAACCCTAATGCTAACCCTAACCTTAACTTGCATCATAACCTTGACCCTAATTGTAACCCTAAATTGAAGCCAAATAGTAAACCAAAAACTATAATCCTAACCATAACCCTATATGTAACCTAACTCTACCCTAAGCTTAACTATAACCCTAACCCTAATTGAACTCTAATGCTATCTCTAAATTGTAAGGTTAAATTAGGATTAAAATAGGGTTACAATTAGTGTTAAGGTTAGTGTTAGGGTTGGGTTTAGGGTTCAATTATAATGATTTTTGTTAAGGTTATGATTATTAGGGTTTAATTAGAGTAAGGGTTAGGGGTTAATTAGGGTTAGGGTTGGGGTTTATTTAGGGTAAAAATTAGGGTTAGGATTAAGATTAGGGTTAGGGTTAGAATTAGTGAGGTTTAGTATTAGGATTACTATTAGGGTTAGCATTAAGGCTAGGGTTAGAGTTCAATTAGGCTTATTAATAATATGTTAAGGCTTACTAATATGTTAGGACTTACTAATATCTTTTTGGATTTAGGTTATGGTTGGGGCTAAGGTTAAGGTTAGGGTTAGGGTTAGGGTTAGGGTTAGGGTTATGGTTAGGGTTAGGGATAGCCTACCCCTAATCCAAACTCATTTTCTAACCCTAACCCTAACCCTAACCCTAAAACCAATAGTAAGCCCTAACCCTCACCCTAATTATAAACCTAACACTAAGCCTAAACCTAACCAAAATCTCAACTGTAACCCTAATGTCTAAAACACAAAGTATAATTGTAACCCTAATGGTAAACTTAAGCATAAACCTAAACCTAATCCTAACTATATAAGCCACAACTGTAAGCCTTCAAGACAAACCTTAATTGTCATAACTATAAACCTAACCTAAACACTCTTATTATTCAATTCAAATATTTATCTTTCATTAATTACCTACATTAACTTTAATAACCCTATCCCTAACCCTAATCCTAACACTAACCTTAACACTAACCCTAACCCCAATCCCAACCATAAGCCAAATCCAAAAACAATTCTAACCATAACTATAACTCTAAACCTAATTTGAAATCTAACCTTAACCCTAAACCCTAAACCATAATTTTCTAACCCTAATCTAAACCTAACCCTAATGCTAACCCTAACCTTAACTTGCATCATAACCTTGACCCTAATTGTAACCCTAAATTGAATCCAAATAGTAAACCGAAAAGTATAATCCTAACCTTAAACCTAACCATAGCCCTATATGTAACCTAACTCTACCCTAAGATTAACTATAAGATCCCTAACCCTAAGTTAACTCTAATGCTAACTCTGAATAATAAGGTTTAATTAAGATTCAAATAGGGTTGTAGTTAATGTTAAGTTTAGCGTTAGGGTTGGGTTTAGGGTTTAATTATTCTTATTTTGGTTAAGGTTATGATTAGGGTTTAATTAGAGTAAGGGTTAGGATTCAATTAGGGTTAGGGTTAGGGTTCATTCAAGGTAAAAATTGGGTTGAGGATTAAGGTTAGAGTTAAGATTAGGATTAGGGTTTAGGGTTAGGGTGTTGTAGTTAGGGTTAAGGTTAAGGTTATGATTAGGATTAGGGTTTAGGGTTAGGGTGTTATAGTTAGGGTTTAGGTTTATGGTTTATGGTTTATGGTTTAGGGTTAATTTTTATGGTTCATATATTAGGAATAAATTGTTTTATGGTTGGGGTTACGATTAGGTTTAGGTTTAGGGTTGTGGTTTATAATTAGTGTTAGTGTTAGAGTTAGGGTTAGGGTTATGTTTAGGTTAGGCTTAACCCTAACCACCTATTTGTAATCTTAAGTCTAATATTAACCATAATTATAATGACAATCCTAACTCTAACTATGACCCTAGCCCTCACTATAATCCTAAGCCTAATTATAACCATAATTTTAAACTTAACCATAATTATAACTCTAACGCTAATTATAACCCTTAATCCCAAATTGACCTTCGTTGAGCTTAGATCTTGAATTATTTTTAGGGTTTAATGAATACATTTTAGTGAATTTTTGAGATAAATTTGTTGTTGAGTTAGGATATCCATGTTTATACTGAGATCATATTGCAACCAATCCCTCTATTATGTATTTATATAAATTTCTTAGAATATATAAAATCTAGATATTGGTCATATATAATAGTTCACATTATAGGATAAATGATTGAAATTTTAACTATAAAAATATATGCAAATAAACTAAGAATTTCACTCTAAAATCATATGATTTCCTATACATTTGAGAAATGTACTTTTGTATATTTCACTTCATTTTTTAATCTATAAGCCTTTGTACCCTACTTGGCTTGGTGTTTCTTCCTTGCCCCATATTTTGTTGGGAATTGCAACTTTCATGTTTTTATGTGGTCATGACTTCTTTTCCACCTTAAGCTTTTTGTATAGGTAAGTATAGAAATAAGATAAACATATAGAATTGTGTGGAAATAGATAAGTTAGAGCTAAGTGAATGAAAATACATGTATATATAAATAAATAGAAAAACACAAAATACATATTTTAAAACATTATCTCAAAATAAATACAAATCTAAATTAACATTAATATACTAATTTTACCATTATAATTATACAAATTTGTTTAACTTGTATTACCCTGAAAAATCATTAAATTTCCATAAGTCTATTAACATACCGCATCAACCGTTTTCAAGCTAGCCAATGTCTACCAAGTACTTGTCAATCAACGTATGTAATCCATTAGGTAGTGTCTTGTATATGTCCATCCTTAGACTTATTTGTTAAGGTTTTAAAATATTTATCTTTCACTTCTGAAAACCTATCCAATTCAGCAGTATATCGTTGAATGATAGTAAACCAAAAAAAGTAAACACAAAATCTGTATCCTTGTATGGAATATAATCAGTTGATTTAAAGATACATGTACAAACACAGTGTTACATGTATATATGTTATGTAAAGGGGTTACGGGGAGGGCTGAATACTGATTTTGTAAAGGGATAACTGTTGGCAGTAGTACTGCTGCAAAAAATTTACTGTTTAAATTTTATATTTATTTTAAATAATTCCAGTCCCAATCCATCTACCTTTTAAAAAAATTATTCATTACAATTTAATTTATTTACCTAAAATAATTTAGGTAAGCTATATTTTATTCATATCCTATAATTACTCTTATGAATCTCCTATACATGACCACCTTTTTAAAAATTTAATCCTGCAAGAGAAAATCATCAACCTGCATTCAGTGCCTGAGTAACTGACCAAAACAAATCTATTGCAATTGTTGCTAAACATGAGCTTTCTAATGATCCTCAGTGATCTGCTGTTATTCTCTGAACTCTGTCAATAAGGAGGCCAATCCTTACAGCACCGCGATCCATCAATATTTCACATCATTTCATTTAAGCATCATTGACATCATTGAATAATTATTTAGAATTCATCAGGTGCCTCTGAAACCCTGTAATTGATTACATTTGTGAAGCTTATGAATTCGTACTTGTATGAATGTAAATCGTGAAAATCTAGATTAAAATATAATAGCATCCCCAATTCCAATAACAATTATCAAATCTGATAACCGATTATCAAACTCAGAAGAAAAATATTTTATAGGAGGGACTTGGTACTTCTACCACACGATATAGCAGAGAGATTATACGAAATTAGTTGTCACAATGTTCAAAAAATTTATTGGCAAAGTAACATTAATAAATGACATTTGAATTTTATAATTCACGCCAGTGTGAATATTTGTAACCTCGGACTCCTAAAAAAACATACGACTCAAGTTAAAGAATCTCCAACCTTCATATGAGTGTGCTTGTTGTTGCTGTTGTACATGTACATAGATGAATTAAGAAAAGCTAAAAAATAGTAGGAGTATTAGTAGAAGATGATGATGATAGAGGGTATCAATGAATGGCCACATTGATCAAAGAATAGCTTCGTACAAGCACACTCCGTAGTGGTTACAGAGAAAGAGCTGAGGAACACCATCTGCATCGCTAATGCCAAAAATAAGACATAAAATGGTAGCTCAAGGCATGCACACACTTGTCAATCCATTGCATGAATTCTTTTACCCCGCTTTCAGGCTTCAACATCTTGCTTGCACATCCAAGTACCATAAAAAATAATTATTGGATTTCGATTGATAGCGATAAGTTCCATCAACGCATAGTAGCATGGGGAAGGTGTGAAACCCATCTGAAAAACAGACTCAAAATAAGTCTCCTATGCGCTTCGATATGCACAATCGTCCCTATATGGTTAGAGGCTTATCTATGTAATTGGGGGCAGCAATTCAACTTGAGTGGAAAGGAAGGGGGAAGCATAGGAGAACAAGGGCTTTCAGTAGCTGGCTACACATTCAGAATCAGGCAAGGAGTCGAGTTGGAATGTTTTGGAATGCGACATTCAGAAAGTATTCACCTTCTCACCATCTCCCCACAAAGCGTAGGGCACTTCTCCATGTGCGGAATCCTCTCCCACTTCTAATGCGTCCTCCACCATTCGAAGTGGAACAATGAGCCGAATGACCATGCATATCAGGCTTGTCATGGCTAGCCTTTCTAACCTGTTATTTTTGTGACATGTTTCAAACATGCATTCTTCATGGCTGCCGATACCTGTCTTCTACTTTGCATGCTACATTTTCCTCCTTTTTCGTGGAGGGAAGGTGCCCCTGCGCATTATATTTTCAGCAGTTTTAGAACCCGTCTATGCGAGTGTGAAAGTGAGAGCAATTTGATTCTTTCAATTGCAA
The DNA here is from genome assembly GCA_007115665.2 of Sequoiadendron giganteum. Lineage (NCBI taxonomy): Eukaryota > Viridiplantae > Streptophyta > Pinopsida > Cupressales > Cupressaceae > Sequoiadendron > Sequoiadendron giganteum. Next base: position 974,468,116 of record CM021100.1, on the reverse strand, counting down.
AGGAAAACCCATTGGAGCTCGATTTAATTTCTCAGTGGGCTACAAATTACATGTGGGCAAGGACATTGTATCATCAAGAAAGTCACAGCATGCATACTGCTTTTATTGCTAAGGGATCTATTGTTCATTCTAATCTTGGGCTCCTCGCAAGTCTCGTCTGCCAAAGCAATACATATCGTATCCTTCCTCTTCTTTCCCTGCAACACGGTCCAGATGAGAGATCCAGGGCAAAGGAAAAAACCTAAGCATCTAAAGTGCAAAATGAAATACCCTAGTCTCTCAAGGGCAAATGGAAAAGGGAAAAGGAAAATACCTTATTAAGGATTGTGTCTCCATGGTTTTTGGGTGCAGGCTAACAATCGAGTTATCATCGTTAATGGCTTCGTCCACAACCAGCCAATTCACCGCCTTCTTTTGCTCTAACATTGTTGTTTTGAAATCCCTTTTCATTCCTTTCCTATTACAAACAAAACCACTCATTTATTTAACAATCCATGGAAATACCCAACCAGGCGGAGGCAAAGAATGAGAAAGAGTTAGTATTAATCTTACGCTTCTGATGATTCTCCCTTGTGAGCCATCGCTGTGGAGGAGATATTGATTGTTTGGAGTAGTGTAAACAATGAACGGATTGAGAAGAATGAAGCGAATTGGGGGTTTTTATTTCTATTTTTTGAATCTCTATCCATCGGCTCATCCCTCCGCTAGGTGACTCTTGACTACCATCGGTTACACGATTGAATGCATGGCAGCCTCTGTCCACTATTGAGGATGGAAGGTGAATCATTTCTTTTTGCTAAGACCATTATTTGTAGACTGTGCTGCCATTGTAGGCTTATGCCTTCTGACGTAATTATATTAAAAATTTAAACTAAACATCTAAATTTAAAATCTAAATTAAAAGTCTAAACTAAACATCTAAGTTAAAAATCTACATTTAAAATCTAAACTAGATAAAAAAAAGACATATCTAAATTTAATTAAATCACAATCTAAATAATTTAGAAAAATCAAATGTAAACTAAATGATAAAAAGATAAATTTATGTTAAAAGTTATAACTTAAAATACTCTAAATGAAACTAACAGCAGAGAAGAGAAGAAACTTGCAGCCGAGGGTTTCAATTATTTAGCTTTGCTTGCAAGTTGCAGAAGAGAATGATGGGAGTCACAACATCAAAGCTGTCAAAACCTGGAAGTAGCATGCCAACCTAGGAGCAAGAAAGCCGTCAAAACCTGGAAAAGCCAAAAACATCAAATAAAATTAATGTTTCAACGTCTCAAAAGCAAAAACATTAAGCAATATTAATAAACGTAGGAGCTAACTTTCGACACAAAATTAATGAGTGCACAATTAATGAGTGCACCCTTGTGTTCTATCAAATGTTGATGCAGAATTAATGATAACCCTCATACAGAATTTTTTTATGAGAAGATGATAGAGTTTCCTGTTGACATCATCAGGTATAACTTCCCCACTAGAGGAGAGGAGTCTCAGCCATAACTGTTGGATTGAAAGCGAGCTTTTCTTTTTTTTGCTGCTTGCGCCGAAATATGTGAAGATCTGAAGCTATAGAAAAGATTAGCAAAAAAATGAAAGTGACATACACCAATTTTTTTTTAATAAAAGCAGGCCCGCCTGGCGTGTCAGTTAAGCTTGCATGACAGAAGGAAAGATTCAATAAAAATGGGTCTACGCTCATTAAATTTTGTAGTCAATGCTGGCTATCATTTGCAATCTTTGGTCGAATAGTTCAACGTATTGCCTGTGTGCATGCCAAATCAAGAGGAAAAGAAACTACAGAACTGCTGCAGGGGATGTTCCTAGACTACAGTTGTCAAAACTTGTGGCCCAGAAATTCTGAGTGGAAGAAAGTTATGTAATACCTCAAGGAACAATCCAATCTCACCCAAAATTATGCTTACCCTATTTGTTATGAGAGATATGTCGCTTGATAAAGGGAAATTGGTGTTTTTATCATTATCGATTACATTTTAAAAACAAGGAAGAGAAACACAGATTGATAATAGTGACTTGAGATGTTGTCTTTTAAACTATAATGTACTTGAAAGACTTTTTGAAGACAATAAAAAGAAAGTCACACAGATATCAGATGAAGGCCAGATATACAAAATCATTAAATATATGCTTGAAGCATGATGCCTCTAACTATGGGTTCACCAAATGTATTAGGGAAGAATTTTCAGATTAGTTGTAAGTAACATAAACTAAATCCCAATCAACAATGGAGAATAATGGAAAGCATGAAACATAAAAAAACATGAAACAAAGTCATCTGCTTTTCAAGCTTACATTGATTGATTTTCATTGGCCTTCTCTATCTTGCTACAACTTGTATGATTGCCCTCATATTTGGAATGCAACTACAACCTATGCCAAAGACAAGCAAGATATTGAAGTAATATAAGTGCTCAAGTATTCAAGTCCTCAAACATGCTGAAAATAAGTCCGTGTGTGTGTCCAAAATGGCTTGAGAGAGTGCCTTTTAAAGAATTCCAATTTGAGAATGGATGACCAAGATTAGAAGTTGGTAAAGCCCCAAGATCAAAGGTTGGAATTCAATGTGATAAGAATCATTAGGGTTAGGGCAACATTAGGTCAAAGTTAGGGCAAAATTTGAAATGAAGGATTAAGATTTAATTGAAAGCAATTAAATTAATGGTGGAGAAAAATAGCTAGTTAGAATAATAGAAATTATTTAATTTATGGAGGAAAGTAGAATTTTAGAAAATAATGGTTTGATGTCATAAATGGGAATAAGATAGAAGGAAATAAATGATTATTTTAATTATTTATTTGTGGGATGGTAATGTTGGTAAATGGTACTAAGGAATAAGGATTGATTAGTGACATATTTAAATAAATAAATGTAATTTATTTATTTAAATAATCAAGAGGAATAGTTAAAAATTATTATGACATTAGGACATAATCAAATGGTTGAATTATGTGAAGAGTGCGTTTGACATAAAAAAATGCAATTTGGGGGACTAGGTTATTTTAATGTGTCTACAGAATCTAACTCCTTCCATACAAATTTTATACATTATTTTTGAAAACTTGAATACTAATAATGATCATAAAAAAATCCTCAAGAATTAGATAGTCAATCTTATAACTTTTTCTTGCTACTAAAAGAACATCAAATTCATTCTTCAAAATAAAGAATCTAAATAGTACAACAACAACATTTCTAAAAGATTAAGGGGGAAAGTTCCCCTATCCAACTCACCTCCCCTACATATAAGAATAACATAAATAGATAAGAAAAAATAGAAATAATTGAAGGAAGTAAAAAAAACCCTTTTAAAGTTCACTCTTCTCACCTCCAAAAAAAATTAAAAAATTAAAATTATATTTTTAATTACATTTATTTAATTGATCAAATTAATTTATGTAAAATATTTTACAAATCTTTTTTTTTAACTTTTAACTAAATACCTTATTTATTTATTTTTATTCTTGAAATTAAGATAGATATATGTACTCACAAATTTCAATTTATTTACATTCTTTCTTATAATTTTTTATAGATTCTTATAATACACATTTTAATGCTTCTAAATTAGGATTGGAATATTCCATAATGTAGAAAGTCAATTACCTAATCTAGTGAAATGAAATTGAAATACTATTTTAATTTTTATTATTTCTCAATGGTTAATATATATAATAAATTATTTAAAAATATATATTTATTTCATTTAGTATAAAATATAATAATTTTTTACATATAATTTTTTATTTAATAATAATTATAAGAAAAATTAAAATTAATTTGATAATAAAATTTGTATAATATTATAAATAAAATAATTTAATAACTTTACCAATAATACCGAAGGCATCTCCACACTGAGTTTTTCCAACCCTTTTTTACACCAAATAGTGCAAATTTACATGCAAGATGAATCTCAGTCGTTCATCATTTTTGACCATTTTTCTAATGGCCATCGTAGAGCAATCATATTAAGCGTCAATACATAGATCTGCAATTTTTTTGCCGCTGGTGTATGTGAAGGTGTAGATGGGTAGCAAAGATGCCATTTCAGATTGTCAATGTCGAGGTGGAGCAAATAGGGTGGAAGTAAAGCATGAATTGTGATTTCCTTAGCTTGAGATCTTCTCCCAGGACAAAGGACAATACACATAGCCTGCATAAGCTGCACTATGAGTTACAAACATTATTGATTGGTGTAGACACCTAAATTTGACCACTTCCATATGGTCATAATCCTATCATTTATTCTTCTAATCCATCTATATTAATTAAATGACACATTTAATTAATATCATCCCCTTTCCCTAAGGTTCCCAAAATTATTTAATTAAAAACTTTATCCCTTACCATTTCCCCTCTAAATTAAATAAATCAATCAATTTATTTAATTTAGTCAATTATCCTTTTCAATTTTTAATTCATTCTTTCTCTCTCCTTGTCCCATCCTCCATAAACTTTTCACTAATCTAGATTAATCTAATTAATCCTTCATTAGGATGTGCATATCCCTAATCCGGATTAATGCCACATCCTCCATATTTAGCCACTTGTCTCTAATCCTCATTAATTATCCTAATCACCTATTTGCACATTCCTAATCCTAATCACTTTCCCTTTTCAACATGTCTTTAAGTTAACCTTCATGGTACTTACCTTTTTTGGTTTGATCTCTTCCCCATGTGAATTAAAAATTCACACTTATTCCCCCCATGCATTTGTCTTCCCCATGACCTCTCAAAGGTCACATCATACACATTGGACAAAGACCCCTTTTAGGGGAATCTTGTCTTACCCTTTGGTTTCTTTCAAGAAAGTGAATTGAAAATTAACTTTTATTCTTCCAATGCCCTCTCCAATCTCCATGGTGACAAGAGCGGACTTTCTAAAAGTCCTCACTTGTCACTTTAGCCCCACTTGGGGACAATGAATCCATTTTTTGGGAAATTCTCTTCAATCCCAAGGTACTTGCAAGTACCTTGGGACCACATGGCCTTTTCCACATCATTTGTACCCTTTCCATCTCACCATGTCCTTTGGAAACTTCATCCTCCACATAAAAATATGTGAGGGCTTGTGAGTCCTCAACTCACCATAGCCCTCCATCTTGGCCATGGTGGCTCAATCTTGACCATTGAATCCTCTAGAAAATTCAATTTCTTCTATAAATAGCCCTCTTTCTCATTCATTAAAAAAGCTAGTGACTTCATGACCTGATGACCTTCATGCATTATTACCAAACTTATGCTCTCAAACAATTTATCCATTTTAGCCATTTTATTGCAATTCACCTACATTGTGCATCTTGCATCTTAGCCATTATTGCATTCATCCATCCTCATTGATCACCCAACTACCATTACCATCACAAGTTTTCCATAAGGGAGCACATATTCATAACATCATCAAGGGAAAACCAAGGTTCAACACAAGGGAGAAGGTATATTATCTTGTTGTTATCTTTTATCTTTCTTTATTTGTGTTCAATGTAGCCCAATCTTGAGGTGGTTTAGTGTAGGTTTTATCTTGCATTCTTTAGTTATTTTTCATATAAGGAGGTAATAACTTTCACTACACACAATTTGATTTTCAACTTTAGGGTTACTTTGGAAATCCCACATAATATATGGTAAAAAATGATAATATCTAGTGCGATTTGTGAAGAGATGGTGTCTGTGAAGGTGTAGATGGGTAACAAATATGTAGTTTGTCATTGTAGCATATGGAAGTTGCATTCTATGCCGAAATTGGTACTCACATTTACTATGAATAGATTGGAATTAATAAATATTGTACGTGGTGATTTTACAATCACTTCAAATTCCTTGGTGTCGATGTAAATATGTACAAGTGGGTGTCCAAAGTGAATCCTTGATTCCTGAGAATAAAATATAAACCAGTGTATCATAGAAAGAAAGAATGAGAGGGAGAATTCAGTTGGTTTTCCCATTCACCTCCGTTGGGTCAAGCATGTCGTCTAGGCATAGATTGTTGTGAGGAGTATCAGACAATGCATAGATTAGAGGAAACCCCTTACCCTAGGCCAAATCTTCGTCAGTGTATAGAGAAACACCACTGTGATGGACCCGATTGCCCAAAATCAGAGACGCCAAAAAAGCCACTTTGTATACCCTAGGTTTAGATCATTTTCTAAATACTTTCTTTTAAATTTACAAACCCTAGATTCATATAGTATTGTGCATCAGGGTTTGAAGCTATGTAAAATGGCAGAAGTTGCAAATGGCGGCTCAAAACCCTCAAAATCCTCTGGCAGTGGCTACAAAATATGTAGCCAAAAAAAGGCTACTTTGCTTGAAGTGTTAAAAAAACCCGCCAAAAGCTCTCTGGGTATCGATGTGGTGTTACATGTGAAGGCCAAAAATGATGTAGGATTATACTGAATAGTACAGGTAATACCATCTTCATTTACTAATCTGGCTGTGTACAAATTAAAAAATAAAAACTTTTTCAAACCATGGCAAGAGACTTACAGGTATGTGCAGGATCATGATGGGGGAAAAAGTGGCAATGAGAAAAAAATCACGTTTTGGATCGACTCAAAAACGCGAAAATGCCGAGTTGACTTTTCTAGGTTCGGGTGTCAGTACATTTAGCCGAATGAAAGCCCAAACCTAGCTTCTACAAATCGGATATCTGATTTGTGGAAAGCCAACCAACTCATATAACTTCATTTCCAGAGATAACTTTAGTGGCGAATCTTCGCCAATTGTCGAATTCCAGGAATCGGGCAAATCAAATTTTGTGAATTCTAGGTATCCAACAAAGTGTTCAAATCACCCGAGTTTCACGTACTATCAATCCAATGCATGTCTATTCGCCAACGTTTTTTTTTACGAGGCATGTTTAGGCAATAAATTCACCATAACAGACTACGCATTTCCAATGGACCAATCAGTATTTTTGCCTGTAATCTTGGGGAGCATGCCATAAAACACCAACATATTCGCCAATTCTATTAAGACAACATTATATGAGGACCCATTTCGCCAATTAAAATTTACAAATATTTGCTTATGAAGACCCATTCGCCAATTAAAATTTACAAATAGTTGCTTATGAGGACCTATTTCGCCTTGAAAATTTCAAGGTATCGTTGTATAAGCACGTGAGATTCACCAAATTTTTAACATACCATTTCAAAATCCCGTCGAATTTGCCAAATATGGATTGATATAAATACAATTGAAACTATTATTTGTTCTTACAAATTTTGTTCGGTTTTACACATTTTGTTCGTTTCTGAGGTTCTACTTCTTGATTCAGAAGTCAACGAAACCCAAAAACGTAGACTCAAAGGTGAGTGATCATTTCTTCATACTGTTCTTAGTTATTAGATTATTAGTTATAATAATAAGATTTATTTATCTATTTTCCATTCTTGCTTCAGTCTCAAACATAATTTTAAGTAGGGAATGGGATCTATATTCTCTGTCGGTCTATCCTTCTTAAATAAGAAGACCTTTTTTTCTAGCTTTTATTTGAAGTGAGATCAATATGTCGAGCAGCAAGGGTAAGACTCCTGAGTAGGCAGGTAATGAAGAGACTGGGAGGCCATCAAAACGCCCAAACAGGGAGGTACCATACAATCTTACTTTGGAATTGGAAAAGATTCTAATCCATCAGATCAAGGTGGAGCTACACCATCAACTCTTCCACCAAATATTATTGAAGATGGAGATACATCATCAAATCTTCCGCCATAGGAAGGTCAAGGTGAGATTGTCATTGTGTTAAATCAAAATGTATCAAATGAGGATGGCAATACCGCAGAATATGTTCCAAGGGATACCTTGGATAGCTAGAATGAGATAATTGACTTGGATGAGGATGATATTGGTAGCAATAAAAGAAAAGGCAAAGAAAAATTGGGGCGCGAGTGGGAAATGACAAGGAATTTTCAAATTGGTTGGTTGTCGAAGTACCCATTCCTTGAACCAGTGGGGGTATCAAACGAAAACAATATTGAAAGGGAAACAGAGGTTAGCTGTAAGATTTGTAGTTAGAAATGTGGAAGAGACAAGATGATGCAGCTAAGGCTTGACACTATAGAAAATCATATCGAGAAAGTTTACAAAAAAAAATCATAGACGGAAAGGAACAATCTGTCGTATGATAGAAATCAAAGGAATAATGTCTTCATGTTAAGTATGTCGTAGATTATGGAGAGTATAACCATAGAATGTCGAAGATAAAAAAATGTGAAGGTACACTTGAGGCTCATTTTGGAAAAGCCATGGCAGCAAAAAATATGTCAAAAACTGTTCAGATGAGTGTTGTTTTTCATATTTTGGCCAAGGGGCATCCTATGACAGGCTACACAAAATATTTTGATTTATTATCTTATTTAAGTGTTCCCCACTTTCCGTTCTCGCATTGGTTAGGTAAATGCTGGATGGGAATGGGCAAACTGTCTTGCTGCAGTGGAAAAGCAAGATATAAAGGAGAATTTAAAAGAGTCAAATTTCATTGCATTATCTTTAGATGAAGTTACTATGGTAGACAATACTTCTTGGGTTTGTATGCATTTGTATACTGTAGAACAACATGTTGGCCAAGCTCATCTTCTTTGTGTTTGTAAAATGAATGACAATTCAACATCACAAAATCTATTTGAACTAGTCAAGAAATCTTTGAATGAAATTACAGGTTTGGATGAGTTGACAATTGCCAAAAAGTTGGTGTGTGTAGGATTTTATGGATTTGTAGTGATGCGAGGTCAAAGGAGTGGTCTTTGTACAAAGTTACAAACTACTTGTGCACCATACATGCTTGACATTCACTGCATGGCCCACATAATGAATTTAGAATTTAAAATTGTAAGCAAGTTTCCAACAGTATAAAAAGTTGAAAATCTAATTCGCAAGATCCACGCATACTTCTGCCGAAGTCCTAAACATTTCCTTGAATTTCAAAATTTTGCTGAGAGAATAACACTTGGAAACAAGCTTCTCAAGGATTTCGATACCAAATGGATCTCCCTGCATGGACCAGCGCAACGATTTCTTTCAGAATATCAATCCTTTATTGGGTTGATGTACGAGCATCGCAGCACAGTAGACAAAGCTCCTAAACTCTTACATAGGTTAAGTGATATAGAGACACTCTTGAATTTATCTAGTCTTCTCCCCATGCTGGATGAGATGAACAATCTTGTGAAGAAATCCCAAGATAGAACTATGTATATTTATGAATATGCCAATCTACACAAACTTACATGCTTGGCCCTTGATCATCTATATCTAGATCTAACACAAGAAGGCACAAATTATTTGATGTGGCAGAAAATTACTGATTTGAATATTCTTGATAATTATTTATAGTTCAATGCAAGTGGGAACTTATGTATTTGTGTACGTGGATATCAGATACCAAGTAAGATAGTCAGACGCTCTAGAAAAGAAGTACCTATTAATGAGGAAGATTTTAACGACATTGATAAATCTGTTAGTGATAATTTGAAGGAAATTGCAAAATCTCTTTCCTAAGAGATTCTTGAAAGATTCCCTTGACATGAAATACTTGAAGCCATGGGTATTGTGTATCCTCAATTATGGGTAAACTGAGATAACCCAAAATATTTTCATGATCAAGTAAAAATCGTGATCAAATTGTTTTCGAAAAAGGTAACATACAATGAGTAGGCAATAGAAGGAATTTTAAATGAAAATAAGCTTAGAAAGTAATGTCAGAGTTTTGCAATAGCTATGAGGGACCAGTCTGATTCCATGGGCAAGGAGAAGGCCTTTGAACCAGGATCAATAAAAAAGGTTTGGAAAAGCTTAGGTCAGAGTGAAATATTGCGTGGTTCAATGTCAGAATATTTCAAACTTGCTGATTTATGTCAAACAATGATATTGGGGTCGATGGAGGATGAGAGAGTTTTCATTACATTGGGGTTTTTGAAATCAAAGTTAAGAAACAAATTGGACAAGAATTTGGAAAATTTCTTGAGGATGAAAGGAATTGTGTATAATGTCAAAAATTTTCCTTTTGAAAGGGCACTCACAATCTGGAGGTCCACATGTGAAAGAAGAGGGGACGGGTTGTGAAACACAGGCTCTCCAATTCTAGGAGCCGTCGATATTGGTGGTGGTACTAGTGGCAGTGGCAGTGGGCCTGGGATAGATCAAGATGATAGTGATATTGACATTGACACAAATCAAACAATGAATGTTGATTTTGAGACACAGGCCGAACAAAGTGCAGAGCAATCTCCGAATCAAGATGACTCTTTTACTTTATCTAAAGATGAGCATCGGTTTGAGGACCCTAACTCCATTTGGGAAATGAAAGAGAATTAGCAGGTTTTAGGTATTTTTACTACACTTCTTGAATCAGTTTCCATTGTTCCAAAGTCCAAACTATAGTTGATGATATTTTATATTCTATTAAATGAAAATTGTGAATCATTGCACTTGAAGTTCATGATATCTTATAATCTTATTTTATATTGCACTCAAGCACTGCATGAATCATATTCCAAACAGTAGTTGATGATTTTTTATATTGTATTCAAATAAATTGTGAATCATTGCACTTCAAGTTCAGGATATTTTATTTAATATTTTATATTGCACTCCAAGTCTCCATGATATTTTATATTATATTGCACTTCATGAATCATATCAGGATTTTTATTCAAAACATAATAGAAGCTAACAGACTAACAATTCAACATCCATAACTTAGAAATAAAAAAAATAACCCTTGATCATTTTATTAAGACTAATGATATGTTTATACAATGGAGAGACATGAGTTTGAAATGAGTAAATTCCATTCAGATGCTAGTACTATCCTGAAACATCAAACTCTAATGAGTTTAAAACCTACTATAGAATGACACAAAATCTAAAACAAAATTTTCACTAAAACAATAGGCCCTTTACAATTCGCTTTGCAACTTTACTTAGACTCAACCTAAAATTATCCAACTTGCTAACCCGTATTTTTGGCCTTGAAATCCTTCTTATAGAGAATGAAGGAGCAAACAAGCATTGGGCGAGAAATACACATGTCAGTAGTCACTTGGACCCCCCTATGATATTTCAAAAATTTGTTACAACAACTGAGTCCCATGAGAATCTTCTTGTTTTTCCAATCTGCTGGAAAATGGCTGATGCACTGGCCAACTGCCAAACCTAAAGAAACTTGAGCCAAAAGTGGCCCAAAATAGTCATCAAGACACAACCAAAATCCGTTATAATTTTGTGGTAAAATAGAACGAAGGAAAATTACTTAATGTCGATCGAATTGAGCCAGAAAAAGTCTCATCTGCCATTAAAGCTCACTTGCATGCTGCGCCAAAGGCTCCAAGTTTCCAATCGCATTTGATGTGAATTCAAATCCCAACCATCGATCCTTCACTTTCATTAGAGCATCAAACGACTGCCTTCAAAAAGGTTGATGTAATCTCCATCTGAGCACGAAGGGTCCACCACACTATGCATCGCCAAAGGAATACACATGGCTCTCACCCGTGATAACACAATCAATAAACACCTCGCATCTTCTGATCACACGATGGAGAGAAACTGTTGATATCCGTCATCGACAATCGTGTTCATTCATAATAGTCACTATTGTTGAACATAACCGTCGAGCAACTTTTTCATCAAGATTATAACACCTCCATTGATTTTGAGCACGTGCAGCTTGCAGCCGCTTTAGTAACCTGCCATATAATGTATATCTTTGGGTTGGGTCTTTTCTGACATTACCTTTTTGAGGGTGGTTTCAAAACAACTTATGTCCCATTGAATCATCTAGGTCGGGCCTCTTTTAATAAAAATGCTAAATATTTCGCCTGATCTTTTATTTCTCAAGTTTGGGTCGGACCGTGCCCTGCGTTTTAGAACAACTTTGAGCCATCGTTTGTCGTTGTCCTAGGTAGTGTCCCCTTCCCTTCTTTTATTTTAAGTAATTGTATTATTTTGCAGGGGTTATTTTTAGTGACGTTCGATCTCCGTACGGTTGATCTTGACCGTTCCCCGCGATATCATGATGACATAACCGCTGGTTGCTTGGTGATTGCGATATCACTGGTGGGCACCACATGTCCCAAGTTGTCGATGCTGAAAAGGAGTAAATAAAGTGCTTAATATTTGTATCAGACTTTAGTACGTTATAGAGTGGGTTACTAAACCAGATGTGAGATGCACGTGCTCGAGATCGACGGTGATGTTTTAACCTTGATGAAAAGTTGCTCGATGGATAGGTTTTGGTGCTGCTCACTATTGTGAATGATCATGATCACCGATGGAGGGAATCAATGGTTTCTTGCGATCGCGTGATCCTAAAGTGAAGGGTGTTTAGTGATTGTGATATCACAGGCGGACACCACGTGTATTCCTTTGGCACTGTGTATTATGGTGGGCCCTCGATAATGACATGGAGATGTTGTCAACCTTTTGAAGATGGTCATCTGATCATTGATGATCTGATAGGAACAAGAGATCGACGGTGAGGATTTAAATTTGCATCAAACACGATTAAAGCCATTGGCACGACATGCAAGTGAGCTTTAATGGTAGATGAGATGTCTACTGGCCATTTTTCATCAGCTTTAAGTAAATAATTCCATTCTATCTTAACCACAAAGGCATTCAAATGTTTTCGAAGCGGTCAAGGACTCCAGAGCCAGAGATTGAGTTTTTCAACCAATTACAACGAGGTTTGGTTTTCTGCAAGGTGCGAAATCCCATGAGTTACCTTCTATGCCACGGTTTCTGTTTGAATGTGTTTTTTGTAGAGGGTTGTATTGTGTTGGTCAGGGGTCTTGTTGATTAAGATTGTAAGGTTACTGGTTCTTTTGAATTGTGGGAAATTGCAAAGTTCTGATGTAATTTCATTTTGGGTAGCCCTAGTTTTTTCAAGAATTTGATTTTAGGAGAAGCCCTGATTGTTCGAAATGGCACCATCAAAGCAACATTTTGGCCATATTGATTATTTGCAAAGGAATTTATACGACGATTTCCTAGATCGATTCCCACTATCAACGAATGACAAGAAGAGGGGTTTGGTTTTAATGAATGGGAAAGCCTTAGGCGAGGGACTAAGGTGTAAAAACTATAATATTACAGATGCTAGGGTCCAAATGACGGGCATAGAAATGTTTAGGAGATGGTATGGGCAGTGAAATGTGCCTCATCCTTTTTGTAATGGCTGGAAGTATGATATGGGGAAACTAGTTGTACCAAATATATTTCCTGATATTGACCTACTCAGAGCAGTGGCAGCACGATACGATCCTATTACAAGGATTATCAGGGATAATGATGGTGGGGTTCTACTGAATATAAATGCAGATGAGATTCGCGAGGTTTTCAATTTGAGTGAATATAGCCCATTCTTAGTCCGGGTAGATTTTTAGGAAATGAAGCAAGAATATGCTAGGTCACAACCTTTTTTTAGATCAAAATTGCTTCCTCCTCATTTAGCCAAGGCAGGCAGTTCAACAATTCACATCAGCCCAATTGATTAGGAGCCTTTTAGGCTGAGCTGTTTTGCTGATCACTTCTTGGCAACTTTTTATTCACTTTGCCAGATTTTAGGTTTCGGCCCTAATACTGTGATGCCCATTTCTTATATGTTTATGGGGGCTCAGATTCAACATCCCAATTTTTCTGTAGTGTATGACTATGCATCTTTTCTTGCTGAAAAGATACATGAGGGTTTGTTGAAGTTGCATATGGGGGACACTGGTACTCCTTTCTTTTGGTACTCCCTATTAATGCATATGTTCCTGTACAAGAATGCCAACTTCTTCTTAGAGAAAATTGAGCTAAGGCAAGAAGTGAATGGAGAAAGATTACCAGTCAGGTTTGGAGTGCAGATTTGTCTTAAAATAGGGGAGGTGCTAGCTTTGTGCAGTTTGATAACTATTTTGCTTCCAGACTTAGAGCTAGATTGGTGGTAAATGTGCCAAGGGTCCTTGAGGATTTGCATGATTTCCTCCGACCCAAAGTGAGGAAGCCTAATTTGAAGGTGTGCCACAATTGGGGTGACATCATCTTATACCCCGTAAGCACTATCCTAAGGGTTTATGGTTTCTAGGGAGCTCCTCACATTCTCCCATATAATGTACCATCAAGGATGGGATTTTCTGAGGTCATGTGGCAACTAGGTTGCATTCATGAGGATAATTTGACAGGGAAAGGAAAAGGGACTTTGTTCCCTGATTATACTGTTGTTTTAGATTTTGTCTTTTCCAAGGGAGGATGGGTCCACTTTGGAAGATTTTTTTATGATTATCATTTGAAGAGTGGATCTAAGAGGCAACATGACCCGAGGGATTCTTTGCCTTATTCAGGAAATGAATTAAAGGTGGCAAGTTTGCACATGTTTTTAATTTTCTTGAGGATCTAATTAGAAATGAGTTTTATTTGAGGAGGCAGGAATTGAATAAAGAGAAATGGATTGCCTATGAGAAATTTCTAGATATGGTGCATAAAATGGATCCAAAATATGATCCACTGATGGAGTTCACTCCATTTCAGAAAAGAATAGATTTCTTAATGAATAACTTCAAAGATTTCATGAGCACCTTGAAAACCAAGAAAGTCAATTTGGAAGTGGACTTGGGAATTCAGAGATCGGAGGTGAGGCCTGAAGAAACAAGGCCAAATTATCAGCCACTATAGGAGATGCCTCTATACAAGAGGAAGAGAGATGATAGCAGTGATGAGGAGACATGAGATAAAAGGGGAAAAAAAATAATACAAGCATCATCACAACCGGGTCAAGGGATCAGGAAACCTTGAGGGATAAGGATTGTGGACCTAGATTCACCACCGAGAAATGATCCTGTAGAGTTACTATCAGAGCCAATCCTAAAGAGGCAAAGGGTTGAGGAAATACAAGAGGCTCTGATGGATGAAATAATTATAACTAATCAAGACATGCAGGTTGGTATCCATTCTCCTCCTAGATCAACACAATTGGTGTTAGATGATATGGATATAAAGGGGCAATGTGTACAGGATGCCAGGATGGAGGCCTGCGAGGAATTCTTGGATGATGATTCCTTCATGAAGACTCCTGTATTCTCACAGTTAATTTGGAGAATGAAATTAGAGGAATATTAGGATAAATGCAAGAGAAGGAGAGAGTCAAGACCTGATAGGTCTGAATAGGAGAATGATGATGAAGTTAAGGCTGAACTAATGGAGGAATTCAAGAGCATTACTCCTGAGGGAAGGAAGGAGACTTGTGACTCAGGCTGGTGTCTTACTTCTAACTGAATGGGACATAGCTAATGCTGTAGCATTCAATGCTATCATGCAGTCCAAGCATCCTATGCAAAACAGTGAGGAAGAGGTTAAGGCAGCTCTGCAAGACTCTACTTTTAGTGAGGAATATAAAACTCTGGCCATATGGCCATTGGCACCCCAGGGTAGAAAACTAAATGTGGTTGATATTGGCCCAAGTCTAAGGGGAGGGCTCATCATCAAGAGAGCTTCTTAAACCTCAACAACAGAAGCCACAAGCTTGACATTGAATGTGGCCAAATTGGTCCAAAGGACAGCTGAAAGGGAGGAAGCTAAAAAGAAGAGTCTAATGGAGAAATACAATGTAATAATTGGAGAATATAGTAGAATATAGCAAAGGAATGTTGAGCTGCAGTCTGAAGTTGATAGACTGAAATATGGGTAGGTAGGAGAATCCTCCAGTGTCCCTGGTATCAGAGCACTATCCACTACTTCAGGGCCAGTTCCCCTTAATATCCCAATCATTTCTACTCCTGGTCCCCCCATTTAGACATCTTCTCTCAGCCCTACACCAGAGCCAATTGAAGAGGAAGTTGAGTATTCTGTGGATCCTACCAAGAAGCAAATGTTGAATAAAATCATAGAATTGTAGGCTTCCCTAAAGGCAAGTGAGGATGATGCAATTTCTAAACACAATGAGGTGGTTGAAACCATTTTGAGGCATCTAAATGAGAAGGTTTATTGTAGGTTTCCATCTGTACATTCTTTGTATTCTTTGTTCTTGGGTGGAATTAAAAACATTAACAGAGATCGGGAAGTAGTTCTGCCTTTGGTTGAGAAGTGGATCCCCCAGGCCACTGATTTATATGTTATGTTTAAGGCTTCCAGGTTTGATGAAGCCAACTCAAATTTTTGTGAAATCATTGAAGGGATTCCAAGCCCTACTTGATGATTTGAGTAGAAAAATTAGAGAACTGGTAAAGAGTTTTGATGAATGAAATGATACTTTTCTTCCAGATATAATAGATGCATAGGAAAATATCTTGCCATTGCAGCAGTGGAAACATAGGGCAGAAGAGGTTATTGATGCACAAATCAAATTGGTTTGTGATGACTCGGACTATGAATTTCTGGTGAGAAGTATGGATAAAATAATTAGTACCAACATATTCTTAGAGTCTTTTGAGAGAGAGGCTAACCAGGTTGCGGTGAAGTACACACCTTACGATACTAAGGTGATCGAGGTGGTGAATTTTAAATGGCCAACATATGAGGAATACCAGAAATGGGTGGACAAGTACTTAACCGAAGAGGAGTAAAACAATGTCTATTACTAGCAACTAACATCTCAGTGGTTATAGTATAACTGATTATGGTTTTGCTTCCATGATGAATTTTGGTGCAGGTTTTGAGATATAGCTAATGCAACGACTATTATGTAATGAGTGGAATCAACAGAAAGATGCTTTGGGACTCGGTGGTTTTAATCATATTTTTGAATTGGCACATAACAGTCCAATTGACCAATGACATGTGTAATTTTTGGCCCAATGCTTGTTTTCTCCTTCGTTTCCTATAAGAAGGATTTCAAGGCTAGAAATAGGGGTTGGCAAGTCAGATATTTTGAGGTCGAGTCTAGGTATAGTTGTAGAACAGATTGTAAGAACTAGTTATTTCAATATTAATACAATTTAGGTTTGGGGTTATTCGGTAATGAGGTTTTAGGTCTATAAAGATTTGATGTTTCGCAACAGTACTAGCATTTGAGTTATGATGTTATATTTTGAGCTCATGTCTCTCCTTTGTATAAACATATCATAATTTTGAATAGTATAATCAAGGTTTATGGGGTTCATCTCACTGCTCTAGTGTGTATGTTTTCCATTTTGGCTTTAATTCAAGGAATTAATTAAAATGCTCGGATGGAATCATGGATGGATATGTTTGTAAAGGGATTTAGTAAGAAGTATTGGGCTAGGATATGGGTTGACACTATTGTAATGCAATATTTCTAGGGATATTATAATCATATGCTATGTATTTGAATTTGTTGTTAAATTTTAAATGTTTGTGAATTTGACTCCCCAATGGTATATGGCACTGGTTTAAATTGTACGAGTTTGTGAAGTCCCATATCAGTATGTCTTTACTTAGAGCTTGTTGCCAAATTGAAAATAAAATGACTATCATAAATTACAAATAATGTTGTAATCATCCCATGCTCCAAGTAGTTGATATTATTGGTGAAAGGCCAACTCATTTCCATATTATCCTATTTTGTTGAGCTATTCGATGGGATTATCTGTTAATTGTTAATGATTGTAGATTAGGAGACAAACTTGGTTTACGTTAAAAAAAACCAACAAAACCCACCCAAAAAATGTAACATCCGAATAGATTTTCACCCAAGGTATTACATATGACATTAGGATTTTCATGAAAACCAAAATAAAAGCCCCAACCTTAGGTTCTTTCCCAAACAATATGACACATTGACAAACCAGGACAAGGTCAAGATAAAGAGGAATTCAAAGAGAAAAAGTAGAAGTTCCATCAAGTTCATCAGTAGTTAAAATGATAAAATAAATAATATAGATAATTGAACATCATCACATTACTGAAGTCTGAATTTGAGATTTTTAATTGAATTTCACATGAAGGAGTACATATTGGCATTGGAAATGCAAAATATTGCCAATGCCCAAAGACAAGTCTGCACAGAGCTGAGTTGGAACTTGGAAACTCATATAATCAAAGGTTGAAAATAAAAAATCAAGTCACTGTATCACCTTTTCTAGCATTTTCCACTCTTCAGGAGGTGGAATTACCATTTTTTCTAACTGATGTTGTTTGAATTGAAGTTTTGTTAACATTTCATGATTGTAATTAGAAGTGGAACCTGTCTTGAATTCTTCAGTCAATTTTGCATTCAAGGTTATCAGTTTTCTGATTGAATCCAAATAGTTCACATCCGAGGTTTGAGGAAACTGGTCCAAATAAATCTTCCTTGCACCTTCCATCTTCTCTCTGAAAGCGTCCTTTCCAATAAATCGCTCATTTGTGTCAAAAGCCTCTGGAAAACAAAGCTTTGTGAAGTTCCTTACCTTTTCATCCAGCACCTTCATCTTGTCTGCAACCAAATGCATATATTCCTTTGTTCCACACATTCTCAAACAATTTTCAATGATAGATGGAAACTTCATTGAGGTTTCAATCCAATTAGTAATCCCTTTTGATTTCAAATCATTGTCATTGGCTTTGTAGACTGTTTGTAGAACTTGATTTGCAGATTTCTCTAATTCCAACACCTTTTTTTTGTCCACTAAATATTTGTTGAACTTCTTATAATGTTGTCTGATAGCATCAATCAGTTGAAACATATCACACAAATGATCAAACCTCTGCATTATTTCATCCCAGATCTTTTGTTTCATATGCCTCACTGTATCTCTACAAAATGCAAAAAACTTATTTTGAGAAGTCTTAATTTCTTCTTTTGCTTCCATCAACTTTGTCTCCAATCTTTCAATTTTTTTTTCTCTGTTTGTCCAATTTTTGTTCCCACTGTGCATTTCCATTCGCAATGTTTAGTCTTACTTTTTCTGAAGTGGATTTTTCCTCATCATATTTCTTGTTGCTCTCATCTAGCCTTCGCTTCAGGTTATTCACTTCTCTCTCATTTGATTTATCCTCTTTGCTTGTAGATGTAGAGGCATATTTATTATTCTTTTTTCTAATTCATTGCTCTTGTTGTCCGCTACTTTGCTCTTTGCTTTCTCACTTGTTAGGTCTTCCTTTAACTTTTCTATTTGGGTCTGCAACCTTTTCTTCTCTCTATCTTGCTTTAGCAATGATGTGTACACAAATTCATTGTTATTCTTTGATACATTAATTTTGTTAGTATTTTTCAGGCCAAAAAAATCCAATTGAAAATTGGTTACCTGGTATTTAGATCGATCCATCTGATTTGTTGGTTTGTTTTGAACTGTGGGAACAACAATTGTGTACTCCATGATTTATTTATTTGTGTCAAATGTGGGTAATACCATGGTTGTTGCATGATCTGAAGTTACAACAGACGCACTCTCCATCAGTTTCTTCTTTTATTTTTTATTCAAGTTTGATTTCTTTTTAAACTCTTCAATGAAATCATAACCTGGGGAGGCAGGAACAATGGAATGCTCGAATGGAGAAGGAATAGGAGTACTTGCAGTTGCTAATGATGTCACACACACACTAACTGGAATTGGGGGAGTGCCTAGAAATAACTCCTTTGTGGTATTGGTGGATCCACTGATAGTGTGACTTGGACCTGTGAAAATCCTTTGCCTCTTTTGATTGCCTTGATCACCCGGTGTTTTTGTGGTATCTTTTTTTGTTTTTCTCTTAGTATTGTGTGTAATTTTTTGTTGTAGCACATGTTGACCACTACTAGTACTACTACCCATACCATCACCACCAATGAAACTCCCAGTTGCACTAAGCTTTCCGCCAAGGGCATGTCCTAGTTGTGATTGTATCTGACCATGAGGATGATGACTAGAAGCTATAAAAAATTGAGTTTGTCTTGTATCCCCTTGGTTTACTTGTTCACCTCCAAGACCAAGGCCAGATTTATCAACTGTTTTTCTATGCTTAACACTTAGTATTGTCCAAGGGCCTTGTCCTTTGGACCCCAAAGGACCACCTTCATAATCAGTTTTCTCAATTATGGCTGCTCCTGAAGTATATGTTGAAGCATATTCTTCTTTTGTGGCCTCACTTAAACTAGGTTTGTAATTGGCATGACTTTGTTCTTCTTCTTCCCTATCAATATCATCATTAGATTCATCACATTCATCAGGATGCTCTATATTCCACAATTTGCTAAACTCTTCATCTTCTTCGTTAGCATCATACTCTACAAGAGCTCTTGGATCACCTAGGTCCTTCCTCATACACCAAAAAATAGTAATTTTTGATCGTGACCAATATTTATCTATAAGTTCCTTCTCTAGAGAACCTATAATTTTTGCTCTACTAGATGGTTTATCAATTTTTTCATAAAAATTGTTGTATGTCCTGATTGTCTTTCGATGCAATGCCATAATTTCTGCTGATAATTGTTCAAAAGAAATACCATTCTCAGTAGCACTTTTCTCCATTGCTATTTTGACCTCATCCCAAGAATCCTTGTTTCTCAAGTTTTCAAGCAAGGGTTTACTTTGATGTTGAATTATATTTGCAACATTCCTATTGGCCACAATCATTGATTTAATGATGTCACATGGATCATACTGCCAGTGATAGATAGCATCAAATGCAAAAAATTTTGAAATATTATGTGCCATGTGTGCACTAAATGATTTTATCTCGAATGTGAACCCTCCACATGAAAAAGGTAAAGAAGGAAATAAGGTCTTCTTTTACTGATTGAGAAAGTGTAGTTCATCAGCACTCTGCACTTGCCTTACATATTCCAATGTAAAAACCCTTTCTGTCACATGTATTGGAAGTTTGTATGACTGTACTCCCGATCCATAAAATATTAGCACAGTATATTCTTCCATTAAGTAACAATCAACCAATTGTATTTCTTTTCCTAGTTGTAGGCAATTTCTACATGACATAGGCAATCTAGGCATTGGATTATTTGTAATTAATTGATGCAATGGAGCAAAAGAGTAGTCTACAAAATGACTGTAGTTCCTTCGAGAAGCATGCATCCTTATCTCAGTGGTCCATTCATATACTAGAGCCATTTTATTTTCCTCTGCATTACTATAGGGCTATTTCTGAACCTTGTTGTTTTGAAACATTCCTCTAAATTTGAATAGAAAAAGATAGCACAAGTAGGTTGTGAACCTAAATGTCTTCATGGAACCTGCTTTAATCATTAAAAATTGTTTATGCATGGATTCTACAATGTTCTGAGTATAATTATATTTGACATGTTCATCAACATAATGGATACTATATACCATTTCAAGGAGGCTTGCACCCACTTCCAAATTGCTATCCAGACTGAGGAAAAATGCTAGCATGGAAATAGTATTCTGAACCCATGGTTTAAAAAAAACCAAATTATAAGGAGGATTATGATCACCTTTCAATTTGTTTCTATCCTTAACTATTTTATTTAAGAAATCATTTTTCAGCCTTTCTTCCACTGCTTCATAATCACTAGCAAGCTTTTCTAGGTCAATGTGGTGGTTTCCAAATTCTTCGGTTGTAAACCCCAACACTTTTCCAAGTTCTTTTGCATTAATGGATAACAATTCTTCTTGGTTATCTTTATTAACAATTGCTCTTTTCTTATCATCATAATTTTCAGCACAGACCATGATAAATTATGGGCAAGGGAAAACTTCATGTAACATCATGCGCCCTAATCCAGTTACCCACGGTGCATTGATACTATCAATTTTTTTTTCTTTGCAGCCTTTTTCTGAGAAGAAAATATGAGTTCTGAGCTATGCCTACCATAGATTTCAGGATCATAAATATCATGGTACCCATTGGTGAAACCTGGGGTTTTAAGCAATTTTGCATAATGTATTTTTTTATCGGACATTTCTCTAGTGGTACTGGTGGTAGACATGCTTGTAAAAATGTGAAGTTGTGAAATTTAAATTCCCTAATAAGTAATACCTATTAGTCCTCCTTAATTCTAATGAATTCTTGAGTCTCTAAAGTCTAAAACCAAACTTCAAACTTTGACAAAATAAGATTTTAAGAAATGTCAAATGATGAAACGTAGCCACAAGAATTCTTTCACTTACATAGATTCTGAGTCCCGACACTTGAAAAATAGAATGGCGTTGTTGGAAGTGCAACTGTGGAATCCAAATTCAAAACAGGGTGGTGCATTGCAATGGCCAATGAGCAATCTGAAGATTGAAGACTTTAACAATCACTGTACAATTTCAAAGTGCAAAGTGTTTTAAATGCTTTTTTTCTTGTAATTGGAACGTTAAAATGAATGAAACCTCTTAGGAGCTAGGTTTACAAGACTACGAGTTGAAAATTCTTAATTGTTGATCTTTCTAAATTTAACAGTTATAGGGTGATTCCAGAGGTTTAAGTTGGGAAGCCCATCGCTCTGTGCATTTCATTATGGAATGCAACTACAACCATACATCAAATGTTCATCCAAGGGTTGAAACTTGAGTAATTTATGATATTAACTTTAAATTTTAAAAATAAACATTAATCACTTGACAGTTGACACTTAGCAGTACAAAGTGCTTTAAATACTTTGTTTCTCGAAATCGGAACATTAAAGTGAATGACACGTCTTACGTCTACAAGTTGCAAATTCTTCACCGTTGATCTTTCTAAATCTAACGGTTATAGGGTGATTTCAGAGGTTTAAGTTTGGAAGCCCATTGCTCTCTACATGTCATTACGGAATGCAACTACAACCATACATCAAATGTTCATCCAACGGTTGAAACTTGAGTAATTTATGATATTAACTTTAAAAATAAGCATTAATCATTTGACAGTTGACAAATGGCCTGGAATTTGATGGTCTATTAAATATTTGACCATTTTTTCAATTTTAGACCGTATATTATAGCTATAAAATTAATTAGAACGTATAGTTTGACTTGCTATATTTTTATTAAACTGTAAAAAATTATTATATAGTATTTTAATTTATAATATATATCATTTTATAATTTTTATTATAAAAAGAAAATAGAATATAAATTTTTGAATATTTTGAATATGAATTTAGAAACTTTTGACTTTTTTATAATATTAATAGCTATCATTTTTTATATTAATATATGTGATTTATAATATTATTATAAAAATATATATTAATTTAGAATCTTTTCAAAATAAAACATAATTATTTTTAATTTTTAGAATATATTTAACAAGATTTATTTTTAATACGATTTTAGAAACTTTTGTTAATTGTTAATTATAATAGTAGATTTTTATATTTATTACTAATAATTATCATTGTTTTCTAATTTTTCAAGATATTCCATTTATAAAAGATTTTATATAAAAATTCGTAAATTGAACAATTTTTTTGATAGGCATTTAAATGACCAAACCATCATAAATTTTTCATATTGATTGTTTGCTATTGTCATAATCTTAATCGTTGATCTTTCTAAATCTAACGATTATAGGGTAATTCCGGAGGTTTAAATTGGGAAGGCCATTGCTCTATTCATTTCATTATGGAATGTAACTACAACCATACATCAAATGTTCATCCAACGGTTGAACTTGAAACTTGAGTAACCATGAATTCTCAAGTGCATATTGCATAGAGTATATTATTTAATTTCTCAAAATAAAAAAAAACTGATTTGAATATATTAAATTATTAATAGACACTAAAGTTCCAAACTCAGAAAACAACTCTTTACTCGTAAACGTAAATGAATAACTAAGATTCAAGGAATCAAGATTCAAGAATAACACAACACAACCATTTATTTTATTGCAACTAAATTTCAATGTCACATTATTACATATATTTTTACAGATGAGTAGCACCGTAGCTCTTATTTTGTATAAATAACATATGTCAGTGTGTCACTTTAGTACTTTACATAGACAAAATTTAATAATTTAATCCAAGTTGTTTCTCGCTACAATGGATTACAAATTGATTCCAATTTCCAAGCTTTGTTGCTGAAAACTTACTACACATCTATCTCTAAAAATAAATGTGGCTCTAAAAATAAATTCATGATTCCAAGCTTCTTCTGGTGGATTTTCTAGCCATGCTAGGCAAAGGGGGTTCCAATCAGTCCTGGCGAAATGGGAGCCGTGAAGATACAAAATGTACTTATCCCCTTCAAGAACCAGAGTCATATAGAAGATGAAATACAAATATCTCTTTGAAAATAAATGCATGGGGCTTGCTTGGCCAACCATGCTAGGGAAATGTGAGCTATTAGAATATAGGAGGAGAAGCAAATCTACTCCTATCTTTTACTTTCAACCTCTATGCATTGGGATAACACTTATCTCCATCAGAGCTCCCCATCCTAGTTCAAAACCCATCTAAAAATTTAGGTTAACCAAATCAACTTCTTTCCAATTCCACCCATTCTGAACTTGAAGGAAATTCATCTTTTACTGATTACTCTGTAACTACATAATTGTAGGTAGGAGAATTTACAGTATCCCCAATACTGCATGATCTTCTTCGTGAATCCTTATTAACCCTAGAAAATAAAAACCCTTATGGCACTATCTACTAATCATTGAATCACTATCCCTATTTATGGGCCACCAGTGCTGCTACCAGCTTGTATAATTAAAATTTCTAATTTGATTGACGTCTTGCTACATGCCAACTTGAACTCTACCTCAACCTGACAAGTTGTCAAAATCACTCATTCAAACGATGTGAAATCATTACATATCTTGTTTCATTAAAGATATGAGTTGTCCAAGAAATTGGTTTGGATGTTCATATCACATATGGCATTAATCGCCACCACTGCCTGCACTAGCAGTATGACAATCACACTTTCTTCAAAAAGAATGAGAATTTCAATTAAATGAAATGTAGAATTTCGAGGCATTGAAAAGATAGAATGAGTGATGAGCGATGAGCCTCGATCTCGCCACATGTCCACATCTAACGGTTATAGTGTTATTCCGGAGGTTTCAAATCACAAGTCTAGCGCTTCAGAGATTTACTTCCGGAATGCAACTATAGTCGTCTATCGAACATTCAACAAATGACCCCTATGATTTTTCGTTGGCATATCTGTTTATTTTGCCAATAGATTTTTTTACTATTTTGAGATTCTTTTTAATCACCAATGAAAATATATTTTTTCTTTGAAAAAAGGTTTTAATCGCCAATGGAAAAACAATTCTGGTTTGAAAAACGGTTTTATTCGCCAATGATTTTTTTTTTATTCTATTAAAACAATTTGCAATTTGCCAAGATTTTCCATGAACTTCCAGGGATTATAAAAGATTTGCCAATTGGGATTTTTTTCCCCGTAAAACGAAAAAAATCGCCAATAGAAATAATATTTTTCATCAGGAAGTATACCAGATTCGCCAGGATTTTACACCTACGCTGAGGGGGAGGTTTCTTAAAGTTATCCCTGTTCATTTCTCACTATTTGCACGTGGGTGTGCAAGAAAAAACAAAAATCCGATATCCACTTCTATCAGATATCCGATTTCAAAGGTAAGTATTTGGTTTTTATGATTTTTTTTATTATCAAAAGTAGGGTTTTCTATTGATTTTTTTATTATCAAAAATAGGGTTTTCTATTGATTTTTATCAAAAACTAGAGTTTACATTGAATTTTTTATTAAAAATTAATATTTCTAAATGAATTTTGATTAAAAACTAGTGTTGTTGATGTATTTTAATAAAAAAATAGAGTTTGTTATGGATTAATGTGAAAAAGTAGGGTTTTTTTGGGATTTTTATTAAAAACTAGGGTTTTTTACAATAATTTCATTTATATTGTGCAATTTCAATTAGATTAATTAGTTTTTAACTTTAATCAGGTATTATGGCTGAGAATGAAAATCCACAAATTCCAAATGCTCCACCACCTCCGCAACCACCAATTGAAGACTTAATTGGTGAAAAATTGGGGCAATTGAGGGGAATTTGTGAAGTTTATAAGACAATCCCTCGATTGAGAGATATAACAAACACATTGAAGGAAATAATAAAAAATATAGAAACCCTCTCCACCCAACATAATTCCTTTTACTTGTGGTGAGAAGACATGAGGGAATATTATGGATGTGGATTGTCTTACGATGATGTGAAAGATATCCATATAACCAAAGCCCAAATAGACTCTTTATTCATTGACCCTCGCACTGGTTTGCCAGTGAATGTTAATAAAACAAAACTTTCTATAAAATGGTGCATTCATAGGGACATTGTAGCTAACTTTTGGGATCGTTGGTGTATGATTTTTGATAATCCACCAAATGATAATTTCGATATACCATTTTACTTTATTAAAAAATTATATGCTGAGTTTGTGTTAGGGCATCATGTCAATTAGTTTTACATTAAACCCTTCCAAGGTGTCTTTGGAGGTATTCCCTAGAATAGACCAGGGGTAGTTAGGGTAGTCCCATGCCCAAATGTTCCCCTTCCTCCCCTTCCTCCCCTTCCTTCACCACCTCCAATATATCATCCAGAGATTATCTAGGATGCAACCACACAGAATATTCAGGCTATTCACTCTTTGAGTGGTCATTTGGTTTTGCATGCTTCTACAATAGCTCAACCACATTTTGGTGATGTTGGCGAAGGCTCGAGTGCTGGTGCATCCTCCTCCTCAGGTTCACATATTTGTGTGCCACATACTTGCACTATGTGCCGCTAGATATGCTTGGGTCCTCCTGTACAACCCGCTGAGAATCCCTTGGAAACTTCTGATTATGATCTCCATGATTTGGACATTATAGATCAGTCATAGGGGAGTGGAGCGCACCCTACATAGTCCTCTCCTGCTAGAGAGGGGAATGCTGGAATAGTGAAACAGGTAAGATTTAAGTTGTAATTTCATAGCTTGCATTTGTTTTTAAATGAATATTAATAAAAGATAGTATCAAGTAATAATATTTATTTACATGGTCTATTTAACAGTTGATGTCTGAGTGGGAGCTCACACGGGTGACTGATAACACCCTTAGGGCCATTTCATTTGGCTTGGACACACACACAGTATATATTTTCGCACTCAATCATTTACATTTTATATTATATACTTGCTTGTTATTTGAATTGTCATTAATGAAATTATATAATAACTTATATGCTTATCTTAGTTTCCTCTTGTAGGAAATACCTAGTGTGAGTGAGGTGCAATCTCGTTCAGACTATGGAGGCACAAAGTTAGATAAGGGGAAGGTAATTGAACTCAAATTGGATTGAATTAAGATTTTTAAGATCTTCTATTGATTATACATTCATCAACATAGATTGGTAGTTTCATATGTACTTGTCAATTTTATGTACAGGCAATTGTGAGCTATACAGATTTGTTGACAAAAGACACACCGCCTAAAGGAGTAGGTATTGGAACACCTCAAGGAGTAGGTGTTGAAACACCTCAAGGAGGAGGTGTCAAAACACCTTAAGAAGATAAAGAAAAAGATCAACCTAAAGAGGTATGTGTTTATTTTATTGTGTTTGGTAAATATGTTCCTATTACCAATAATCGTATGCTAACTTGGATCAATTTTATGTTTTTTTTCACATATATAGATTGGAATCTCAAATGTTTGTTTGGTATATTCTAGGACTCCTGACCCTTTGAAGAGACGTATATTTCAGGTAATCAAGATTTCAATTTTAGAGTTCAATTAAAATTCAATGTATATTGAATTTGATGTTAATTATTCAATTTTAAATTATATAGTATAACTAATCTCAATTGTGGTTTGAATTTTTCTTGTGCAACTACCTTCAAAGCCAACGAGTGCTTCAAAAAGGCTCCATTTTGATGATCCACCAGTAGTTTAGGATGAGATAAACATTTTGGCATGTAAATTTTGAATACATATTGAGATGGCATATGCCACATTTTGTAAAACTTCCTTTGAGTTGGTGCCAATGCCATTTTTTTATATGGACATACACTTGATTATTGGATAATTTGATATATAGAAGTTGAGAATCAAAATTTAATTTGTTCCTCATGTGCATGATTAAAATCTTTGAAAATTTTATCTTGAGCAATGGTTAAATATCAATGTACAATAGCATAAAAAAGAATGGTTATATTATGTAGTGTATATTTATATCGCTGATTACATTGCATTACACATCTTTCAAAATCAAATCATTACTTCACATTGCATAACTAAAAACTATGAGCAGTTGTCAATTGCATGTGTTTGTCATTGAATTCTATGAGACCACATTTATTTGAAGTTTCTTTTAAAATAGTCCGCTGCCTTGTCTATGCTACCACATTTTTCATACATGATAGCGATCAAATTAAGTTGTAATAAATTAAATGATAGCCTATGGCTATTTAATTTATACTCATTTTATTTAAATGGATGAGGCCAACCTTCCTTGATATTATTTTGTAATTTATTATTTTCAAGAGAGGTTGACCTCCTTGAAGAGTCACCTTATTTTGTATAAATACAAGGTGATGTTTGTTCATTTCCTCAATCAAGTTCATTCAGCATAATTCACATTCCAAACAAAAGTTTGCACTTGAGCAACAACTCTTCATCTTGCAGTAGCAGGCCGATTTCAAGGAGAAGCATATTCAATTGTATCTTTGCATCTAGGAGAGGTGCTATTATTCATTGTATCAAATTCAACCATGAGTTGGGCCTAAGTTGTAAGCAGATTTGTTGCTATTTTTATTGTCTTATGTGTTGCATTTTTTGAGTGCTTTCAGTTGTATTATCTGATCATCAAAACACTAAAATGGTATCAGAGTGGGTTTGAAAAAGATTGTGTTGGGACTAGTTATTACATCGATACCTCTATTCCATTTTTTTTTTGTCGATCACTATCTTAGACTAGATGGTGAATGGTCTTAAAATTGAGGATAGACTCCAAGGAGCATCAAACTTCACTTCATGGAGATTCAAAATTATGCTCACTTTGGAGGAAAATGAATTGGTTAAGTGTGGAGAGAAAATTTTCTGAACCTACGGATGAGGAAGAGAAAGTTAAATGGAGGAAGAAATATATCAAGGCAAAGAAGATGTTAGTTGATTCCGGGAAGGACCATATTGTTCCTATCCTCTCTAAGTTAAAGAAACCGAGAGAAATGCTTAAGACTTTGGAGGAGATGTTTGAGATCAAAAGCACAAGTCATGCTCTAGCCTTGAAGCAACAACTTCATCATGTTAAGATGGCAGAAGGAGAATTTGTCATCACCTACTTCATGAAGATTTTCGAACTGAGAGATCAACTCTCTACCATTGGTCATATTGTTGATGACAAAGATTTGACCATGTTGGCTCTTAATGGTCTTCCTTCATCTTGGGAGTCTTACATTCAAGGAATCAAATTTTCTCGAAGTCAGTCAACTTGGATTTTCTCGAAGTTAGTCAACTTAGATTTAACATTGGAAGCTCTTTAAACCTATTCAGAATAGAGTGATCTGAAGAGGACATCCCTAAATCTCTACAGACGTTTAAAGTTGCAAAGTGGTGCAAATTTTATTCTCTAACTCGTACGACCAAACAGACTGTTCCAACACATTTGGATGGGTACGTTTATGCTAGGTATGGTCTTCTTTTGCACCCAAATATGTCGAATCACTCTAAGCTGCATTAAACCAGCGATTTCCCTTAAGAGTCCAAAGTGCTAAAAGGCAGCAATCTTTGACAGACTATTCCTCAAAAATCGTGATTCTTACAGACTCTTCGTTTGATGATATGGGATTGTGTTGGGACCATCTACAATAAAATCTCTTAGTTTTTGCTATCTTGAAGGCATTTTTTCGTGGTGATGAGTTTTCAATTAAGGGAAAAGTTGCCAGATGCAAGCAGTGTAAAGTTGCAAAGTGTTGCAAATTTCATACTCGAAATCGTACGACCAAACAGACTATTCCAACACATACGGATGGGTACATTTACGCTAGGTATGGTCCTCCTTTGCACCCAAATATGCCGAATCACTCTGAGCTGCATTGGACCGACGATTTCCCTTAAGAGTCCAAAGTGCTAAAAGATAGAATTCTTGGAAAGACTATTCCTTAGAAACCGTGATGCTTACAGAATCTTCTTCTGATGATATGGGATTGTGTTGGGACCATCTACAATAACCTCTCTCAGATTTTTCTATTTTGAACGCATTTTCCCGTGGTGATGATTTTTCAGTTGAGGGAAAATTTGCTAGATGCAAGCAGTGTAAAGTTGCAAAGTGGTGCAACTTTCATACTGGAACTTGTATGAAAAAATAGACTATTCCAACACATCCGGATGGGTACATTTATGCTAGGTATGGTCCTCTTTTACACCCAAATATGCCAAATCACTCTGAGCTGCATTGGACCGACGATTTCCCTTAAGAGTCCAAAGTGCTAAAAGGAAGCAATCTTTGACGGACTATTCCTAGGAAATTGTGATGCTTATAGACTCTTCGTCTGATGATATGGGATTGTCTTGGGACCATATACATAACCTGTCATTTTTTTCTATCTCAAAGGCGTTTTCCCATGGTCATGAGTTTTTAGTTGAGGGAAAATTTGCCAGATGAAAGCAGTGTAAAGTTGCAAAGGGGTGCAACTTTCATACTCAAACTCGTACGACCAAATAGACTATTCCAACATGTTCGGATGGGTACATTTATGCTATGGTCCTCTTTTGTACCCAAATACACCGAATCACTCTGAGTTGCATTGGATTGACGATTTCCCTTAAGAGTCCAAAGTGCTAAAAGACAACAATCTTTGACGGACTATTCCTCAGAAACCATGATTCTTACAGACTCTCCGTCTAATGATGTGGGATTTTGTTGGGACTATCTAAAATAACCTCTCTCGGTTTTTTCTATCTCGAAGGTCTTTTCTCGTGGTGATGAGTTTTCAGTTGAGAGAAAAGTTGCCAAATGCAAACGGTGTAAAGTTGCAAAGTGGTGCAACTTTCATTCTCGAACTGGTATGACTAAATGTACTATTCCAACATGTATGGATGGGTACATTTATGCTAGGTATGGTATTTTTTGAACCCAAATACACCGAATCACTTCGAGCTGCATTAGATCAACGATTTCCCTTAAGAGTCCAAAGTGCTAATGTCAATGAAATGTGGGGGCAAAAATATTTAAGGTTGGATCAAGATTCTACAAGTCCTAGATCTTGCATTAGAAAAATATTACCTAATCAACTTGAATAAGTTACATGAGAATGGTTTTGTGTTTCTTGTAGTCTTCAAATGTAGGTATACCATTCTTTCTAATCATGTATGTTTGCAACCAAGTTCCTGCAACCACAATTGAACCTGTAGGATACATGAACCCATCATCATCTTCCATTGATTGTGTGAGCTTGTGCTTTACTCGCACACATCGAGCCAACCAATATTCTAATCTCTCTTCATTCCCCTATAGTTCAACAATTGCAGAAATATGTCCTAGATGTAGTAGATCTGAAAGCCGGTCGTAATCAAGTGAACTTTCCATTGTGTCATTTGTCATGGATATAGTTTGAGATAAAGGAGTTAGATACTGTGGAACCCATGTATCCACCCACTCACTTGACTCATATTGACCCCACTCACACTAAATACAACTCTGACAAAAACAAGCCAACTGTCGTGTCCAAATGGTTCATGTGCTTGCATTGGAGCTTCGAAACGAATGCATCTTTGAAGAATCTTTGATTGTATGACAATCCAATCTGCCTCCCACTGTACCCTCCTCAACCAACCAAAAAATTATGTGCACTATTGAATCAAGTGTCTCTCCTTGTGACAATGTTGAACTACACCAATCAACAATAGAATGCGCATCACTGAATTTTTCTCCTGAAATATTCAATTGCTCCTTAACTAGAGCTCTCTTTACACATGCACCTACTCCATCATGCTCCCCTTTCCCATGCCCAGCTTCAAAAAAACTCCAAATATTAGGTACACCCCTTTCTACATGCATTCTACTCAACCAATAAAACATACGAGCATTCTTGTATTGACTTGTGCAATTATCTAACCAAATGAGATGTTGACCCAGTGCTATATCATGCTCCTGCAAGAACT
The DNA here is from genome assembly GCA_007115665.2 of Sequoiadendron giganteum. Lineage (NCBI taxonomy): Eukaryota > Viridiplantae > Streptophyta > Pinopsida > Cupressales > Cupressaceae > Sequoiadendron > Sequoiadendron giganteum. Next base: position 974,436,178 of record CM021100.1, on the reverse strand, counting down.
CAAAAAAATTCTCAAAACAAAGTTGGACATACTTGGAAGAGTGAGATCTATCATCACTCATATAAAAATGATACTCTCTGATTATCTTTCGATCATCCTCTATACTATCAGGTGCATGTCTAAATGTTATGTGGACAAAAATAGCAATCTGAATGGAATTGTAATACTGAGATTGTACCTCCTTTTGTGGTTGGAATGTGTAGTTTTCAGAAAAATCAACAACTGATATAATAGTGCCAATCGGAAAAGAGTCCTTACATATCCTGAATTGTTGATCCAACCACTGAGACCTATGACTATGCCTTGCATATTTGTAGAAAATATTATCCTTAAAATCTGAAATAAAATCAGCAACACTGCATTCTTTTGTAACCAACTCGCATCTAGAACCTTCACCTCCACTCTGCAAAGTATATTTGACTATCTCATATCTCTTTTGCTCAACAAGATTCTTTCCAAATTCATGTTCAAAACCCTCATGAAAAAATTGAACAAAATTTGACAAGCCACCACATTGTGAGCACTTCACATTTAAACAATCATTTCTATAGAAAAAGGAACCATCATCCCTAGAACATAAAAATAGATCTAGCAAGTCCCTTAATGATTTTGGAAGATGCATTGCACCACACTCCTAGAAAATTTCATTAGTATGCAAAGTAGAACGAATATAGCATAATAGTTAATGGTACATTGAAAACTCCACATGGTATTTGCAACAACAAGTATTACGAATCTTAAGAGGCACACAATAAAATGGCTTCAAACCTTCAAAAGTTCTTTGTGAGATTTCCATATTTAGATGTGTTTGAATAATTTTTTTGAACAACATTGTTTGGCTTGATTCCGAGAAATGTTTAGGATGCGGTGTATGGTCTCGACTGCCAATTCTTAACTTTAAAACATCCTTTGCATTAGGTGATACTCTAGAGCTATCATGCCAAAAGTGTTGAATTGTCTGCTTTACATTATCGGTTAGCTTCTTACCAACATGTGGAAGCCTCCCGAAAAAAGACCATGTATCATTTTGAAGAGGATCATCTATTCTTTCTCTTCTTGCAAGTGCTCTATCCAAAGTTTTATGATTTAAGTCAAAATAAATACAATTTTGTCTCATAAAGAAATCCTTTTTCAATTGATTGCTTACTAGGGTGGTTTAAATGACTCTCCGAGCAGCTCTCTTATATTTTTCCTTGTTATTTTTTCCAATAGACTTGAGAGCATTCAAAATATTTTTGACAATAATGGAATTTTTTTCTATCCTCTTGTTCACATGAATCTTCAATTTGGCTAGTAAAGGTCTCATCTTTTTCATCTTTAGCAATTGTACAAAAATCTGGCATTGCTCCGTCAATGTCTTATTGCTAAAATATTGGTTGAAAAGTATTCTAGCCCACAATCGAATAGTTCGTGTTGACCTCTTTCCTTCAAAAGTGTTTATAATGTTATTATCAATTTCAACTAACCATTTAGGGGTCCTTGAAGGTCTTGAATTTGGAATGTCTTTCTTCCACACAAGGTTCTTCATTTCTCATGTAATCTAGTGAAACATAATTTACACTTGCTTCAATATTATGTTCAACATCTTCATTTTGAACATTTTCACCTTGAAAAAATTCAATATCAATTTGAATAATTTCATTCCCAATTTCAATATCATGTTCAACATCTTCAATTCCAACATTTTCATTATCAATTTCAATATTTTCATTCCCAATTTCAATACCATGTTCAACATCTAGAATTCCAACATTTTCACCTTGAAAATTTTCAATATCAATTTGAACATTTTCATTCCCAATTTCAATATCATGTTCTCCATTTTCACCTTGAACATATTCAATTTCCTCTTCACTTGAAAGACCATAGGGCTCAGGCTCACCAATATTTAACATACCTTGTCTTTTATTCCTATGACCTTCTCTATCTCTTTGTTTATATTCTGATATTTTTTCTTTTGTACGCTTTCTCTTATGCTTTTGCTTTCGATGACTGCTACTCCCAATTATACCTCATGGAAGATGCTAAAAAATCATTCCTTATGAAAAATTTGAGTACAATATGCTCCAAAAAGTTGATCTTTGTCTCTTCCTATCTTAAACCGTGCATTCGTCGCCTGCAAATAGAATGTAGGGTTCGTTGGAATGCACAAAAAAGACCCACATGGGGTTTTTCTATGATCCACAAATTCGATATCCGATATAATCAGATATCTAATTTGTAAAACATGTTCTGCAACAGTAAGATTTTGGCTCTACACATCGAAGTTTCACAAATCGGATATCTAATTTTTACACACATAGACCTAAGGGTTAATGGTAGAGAGTGGGAGAGAGGGAGGAGAGTTGGAAGGAGGGAGGGAGAGTGTGAGGGAGAGAGGGAGGGATAGGGAGAGGGAGAGGGGGAGAGTGAGAGGGAGATTGAGAGAGGGAGAGAGAGAGGGTTTAGGGTTGAGGGAGAGAGGAACAGGGAGAGAGGGAGATGGATAGATGGAGAGAGAGAGGGGTTTTTTAGTGAGAGGGAGAGTGGGAAGGAGAGAGGGAGAGCAAGAGAGAGAGATGGAGAGAGGGAAGGATAGGGAAAGAGGAGAGAGAGAGAGAGGTGGAGAGTGAGAGGGAAAGAGGGAAAGAGGGAGATAGAGGGTTTAGGGTTGAGGAAAAGAGGGAGAGTGGTATCGAGAGTGGGAGAGTGAGAGAAGAAGAGAGAGAGAGAGAGGGAAGGATAGGGAGAGAGAGGGAGAGGGAGAGGGAGGAGGAGAGAGAGAGGGAGATGGAGAGGAGAGGGGAGGAGAGGGAGAGAGGAGGGAGAGGGAGAGGGAGAGAGAAGAGGGAGAGGGAGAGAGGAGAGAGGATAGGGAGAAGGAGAGGAGAGGGATGAGAGAGAGGAGAGGGAGGAGAGAGAGGATAGGAGAGGGAGAATGAGAGGGAGAGGTTTAGAGCTGAGGGAGAGAGGAGAGGAGATGGAGAGGAGAGGAAGAGAGGGAGGAGAGTGGGAAGGACAAAGGGATAGTTGGAGGGATAGAGTGAGACAGAGAGTGGGAGAGTGAGAGGGAGACAGAGAGAGGGAGAGATAAAGGGAGGGAGAGTGGGAAGGAGAGAGGGAGGGATAGGGAGAGAGAGGGAGAGGAGAGGGAGAGA
>CM021100.1:974400003-974433021 GCA_007115665.2 Sequoiadendron giganteum | reverse complement strand
ATATTAAATTATAAACTTTATTGCATTTTAAAATCATATATTAAATATTGTATAATTTTTTTAAAACTCATATCTAAAACATGGGCGGGTGCATGGAAATGGGTAGCAATTCTGTGGACACCCTAAAAAAAGAAGAATTTGAAAACCATAACACGAGCGTGTTATAACGTGCTCACGTTATGTCTTCTGTTAAACCTAGGCAAGGTCTCATAGGCTACAACTACAAAGACATAACACGAGCGCATTATAACGTGCTCGCATTATCAACTATTAAAAACAAAAAAACAAATGCAAATCTCTCATTTGCATTTCAAGTGGTTTTTTTGTTGCACCCATGGCCAAAAACCCCAGAATATCGCGCTCGCATTCTAGGAGGATAATTTCTTCACTAAGGATCCATCTTTCTTTACACCGATAGCACCATGACAACGAGGAGCTGTAAGAGGTAAGGATTCTATGGTTTTTATTTTGAATTTGTTAGTTTTAGGTTGAATTTGATATCTATTTGTTTGAATTTTTAGGAGATGCAAATCAACCTGCAAACCATCAAAATCCTCAGTAGGAGGACAAACCAAATCCTCAAGATAAAAATCAACCACAACATCATCCTCCTCCACCAATCACTCAACCCCCTCCTGGCACTCAACAAAATTTAATGAGTGAAATTGAGAACAACAAAAAAAAAATTGAGGATTTGATCAATAGGTTGAGTGATCCAAATGGTTCAACCACAGAAAGAATGACCCTAGTAAATTCATTGAAAGATATGTTAACAAACATAGATTCAATTAGCAAACAAATAACTGGATGGGAAGATAGGAGGTAGGCGGCTAGGGACTATTATGCAAATAAACTAACCAAGGATGTGAAAGATTTAAAAATTACAAAATCTGATTTGTGCTCATTATTCACCAACCCACGCACAAATCAAAATCTTACCCTCAATGCGAAGAGGTTTCCTATACATTGGTGCCACCACCAAAAAATGAAGGAGCGGTTTTATGATAGATGGTACATGGTATTCGATTACCCACCGTGCAAAAATTGTGAGGTCCCACAATATTTCCTTAGGAAACTATATAGTTAGTTCATATTGAACAAAATCCCAGATTATTTTGATATGAGGAATTTCCAGGGGAGAGGTGGGGGGTCAGCTCAGGATAGACCTGGTGCATAGCCGGATCCTACGTGGAAAGGTAGACGAGCTCTCACTAGGCCACCTCATGAGCATGTTGTTATGCCTTTCATCATGAAGGAAAGTGCTGACATAGAGACATTGCAGACAATCAACACTTTGACCCAGAGTGTCATCCATCATACTAGCCCTATTCTATAGTGCCATCCAAGGGAGTCTTCTAGTGGTGGCCTTCGAACACGTGTGTCAATCTTGTGGGGCATCTTGTTCACATGACCCCACCGACCCTCAGGAGACTGGTACACAGGATCCATCTGCAGCTATGGAGATGGAGAGGGCAGTTGACATTTTGCATGAGGCATATGGCATTGATAGTCAGGTAAAAGTTAGTGGATGTGTTCATTGAATTTAATTTATTAAATTTTGATTTTGAAATGCAAGATTAACTAAAAATGTTTTATGATTTTAATAAAATTGCAAGGTCACAGTGTTGAGACTGGATACACCGCTCTCCCACTAACCTATTTTTTTAGTACACCTATCGCTAGGGTATGTAACTAGTAAACAATTATAAGTTTATTTCATATTAATGGCATTTTTTTACGAATGGTAATTTAATATGCAATTTTGGATGTTGAACAAACTAATATTGGAGGTTTTGATGAAACATTTCCCAATGGCGGTGGATTTACTCAAACCTTCACGTATGTAATAAAATAAAGATTTTAACTAACGATACAAGTACTTAATAGATTTGTGTAGTTTATACATGCACATTGTTGATTACGTTGAATAATTTATTGTTTTATTTTCATTCGTTGCAAGATGATGCACCTTCGAATGTGATGAGGGCAATGGATATTGGTGTGACATCTGCTATACAATCCTCGATGGCTCTGACAGAAGAGGTATGAGGAAAATTAGTAAATTTTAATTTACATTTGTTATAGATTTTAGTTAGTGAAAAATCAAACCATTATTGATTCACATAGTTTTTGTCTATTTGTATGGTTTATACAGGGCTTGAGCATGCCTGAGCATGGGCATGAGGATATTTCCCTCGTGGAGAGAGATCATGAGATGACTGTAAGTGATTATTTTGTCAAATATATAATTTTTTATAATGTATTTTCTATATATTCATGTCTTTACTTCTTATTGTAACAGTTAAAACTTTACCATGAACTAAACCCTAGGAGGAGTACCAGGAGCACTCCACGAGCGCAACAAAAATGAGTGACAGACCTATCACCATCTGAGCGAAAAGGAAAGGGAAATATTTTATTTCTTGCGCATGGAGAGCAATGACTTTTGATTCCAGAGTCCTTTATTGTATGCCTGCATGGCAGTTGTGTACATAGTTTTTATTGGACATATTTGACATTGTATGCCTAGATGGAATTCTCGTAAGCCTATACGGCTATTTTGTACATATATTTCATACTTGTCTCGACATATATTTATGTATGCCTACATGGCTATTTTGTTAATACAAATATCTTTTATCGATGCTTGTCCATATTTTCATTCTAAATTGATGGTTCAATAGATATGAGTTATGTATATTCAAGTGTATAATTTATAACTTAAGTGTATACTTTGTGACTTATGTGCATTCGAGTGTATACTTTGTGGCTTACATGTTTTCATGCATATACCTTGTATTCGTGCATATACATTGTTTTAATTTATGTATACTATGTATTTGTGTGTATACTTTTTGAGGCTTACGTGTTTTTGAGTACTTGTACTTCCCTTATTGACATGTACATGTTTGACTTATTCACATGTATAATTATTAATTGGTTAGCCCTAGCATTGATCTATGTCATCCTCAATGCATGATCCTTGAGATGGAGTAAGTACACCCTCAAGGTCAAAAGGAGTTTCACATGCATTCTTCATAGGCTCATTTTGGTAGTGAAACCAAAAACCTCTTGCATCATTGAAACAAATTTTTTTTTCCTTTATAGCAGGTCTGAAGCCATTATCATTCTCCATCAGTTCTTCATGTATCCACTCCCCATTAATGGTTGTCTCATGACCTTCATGAAACCAAGCACTTATCTCATTTGTGATAGAAGAAATGTATGAAGATTTATCTTCCTCCTTATGAACCATTCATTATCATGAGAGATGGGTTCTTGTGAACCACTACTGATGAATCATGGGTCAATGAGTTTGACTTGTAAAACTACACGATTGAATCCTGATAGCAATATCACAATATTTATATATCTAAATGTGTTATTTCTTTCAGCTAAAATTTGTGCTTATACTTATGTGATTGGTGTATGTTTGTGTATGGGATCATAGTAATTTCTATTTGATGATGCTATTGTGTCTTTAAGGTTTACTTATTAAAGGGTGAATGATTTTTTTTTTAAATCCTTACAAATCTTTGAATTTATTAGGTTTTTCTATTTGTTGAGTTTGGGCTTCGAGCTCGAGTCCAAGTCAAAAAATGGCTTGTCAAGTCCGAGGCGAGTCCTACTCTTGTAACATTGGTGTGAATACATTGAGGAATAATGTATATGCCGATGAAGAGAGAACCCATCCTTGTTTCCAAACAAACCATGGTATAGATATGGTTGGTCGAGATAAAACATCACTCTCTTGGATAGTTCGAACCATAATCTTTCATGGCTACAAACACACCTTCATTATGTGTGTTCTTGATCCTATTGAAGAAATGGTGGAACATGTTGTAGATCAAATATTGCAACCCTAAGTCCACAAGAAGGTTACTTGTCCTGATTTCCTCAAATGTCTTTAAGATGTTCATCCTTCTTGAGTAATGTGAACTATTGATGTTATCTAGATATTTGAAACTATTTGCAATCATGTGCAATACTGTAGAAGCTAGAGCTATATCTAATACTACAAATGACTGCTCAATGGAATCTTGATAGCAATATCACAATTTGACATATTGTAGAAAATACCTCCTACTTATCAATTGATGAGCTAAAGGGGCTCTATAATGAATGTTTCATAAGGCACAACACTTGCTGAAGGTTTTGCAAATGGGGTTGCAAGCTAAGTTGGCTTAACCTTAGGGAAAAAACTTCGTGGTTAAGTGCTTGAGCTGGAGTATACTAGATCGGGTGAGATCCCGGGAAGGCCTAGTGCCTCACCTCTATGAGCATTAATTAGATGCAATGAGTGCTAAGTGGGCCATTCAATATCATTTCAAATTTGTTGCTTTAAGCAACTTACAAATTTGCAACTTAAGACTCCTCCAACCTAAGGGATCGATCTGATGAAACATAGCTCAGAGCGATTCCACATGTTTTGGTGCAAAAGAGGACCATGCCTAGCGTAAACATACCTATTTGGACATATTGGAACAGTTCGCTTGGTCACACAAGTTGCAGAATGAAAGTTGCACCAACTTTGCACTGCTTGCATTTGATGCTTTTTCCATCAAGTGAAAATCCGCCACCACTGGAAACCCACTCCCAAATAGCCAAAACTGAGAGAGGTTTTTGTAGACAAGCTCAACATGATCCTATAAGATCAGATGAGAAGTTTCTAAGCATCACGACATATGAGTAATAGTATGCTGAAGTTTGCAGCTATTTTGCACTTTGGACCCTTAAGGGATCGATCCGGTGGAACATAGCTCAGAGCGATTCCACTTGTTTCAGTGCAAAAGAGGACCATGCCTAGTGTAAAAATACCTATTTAGACGTGTTGGAATAGTTCGCTTGGTCACACGAGTTGCAGAGCAAAATTTACACCACTTCGAAACTTTGCACAACTTGAATTTGACACCTTTTCCATCATGTGAAAATCCACCGCCAAAAGAAAACCACTTCAAGATAGCCAAAACTGAGAGAGGTTTTTATAGAGGTGTCCAACGCCTTTCTGTAGGATTAGATGAGAAGTTTCTAAGTGTCACGGTATTCGAGTAATAGCATGTTAAAGTTTGTAGCCATTTTGCACTTTGGACCCTTAAGGGATTGTTTCGGTTGAACGTAGCTCAGAGTGATTCCACGTGTTTCAGTGCAAAAAAATACCATACCTAGCATAAAAACACCTATTCGGATGCATTGGAGCAATTAGTTTGGTCACACGATTTGCAAACCAAAAGTTGCACCACTTTGCAACTTTGCACTGCTTGAATTTGACACTTTTTCCATCAAGTGAAAATCCGCCGCCACGAGAAAACCACTCCAAGACAGCCAAAACCGAGAGAGGTTTTTCTAGAGGATCCCAACTTCCTTCTATAGGATCAAATGAGAAGTTTCTAAGTGTCATGATATCTGAGTAATAGCATGCTGAAGTTTGTAGCCATTTTGCACTTTGGACCCTTAAGGGATCGATCAGGCGGAACATAGCTCAGAGCGATTCTACGTGCTTCGGTGTGAAAAAAGACCATGCCTAGTGTAAAAATACTTATTTGGATGTGTTGGAATAGTTCGTTTGGTCACACGAGTTGCAAAGCGAAAGTTGCACCACTTTTCAACTTTGCACTGCTTGAATTTGATACTTTTTCCATCAAGTGAAAATCTGCCACCATGAGAAACCACTCAAAGATAGCCAAAACCAAGAGAGGTTTGTCTAGAGGGACTGAACGCATTTCTATAGGATTAGACAAGAAGTTTCTAAGTGTCACGGTATCCAAGTAATAGCATGCTGAAGTTTGCAGCCATTTTGCACTTTGGACCCTTAAGGGATTGTTTCGGTTGAATGTAGCTCAGAAAGATTCCACATGTTTTAGTGTGAAAAAAGACCATTCCTAGCGTAAAAATACCTATTCGGATGTATTGGAGCAGTTAGTTTGGTCACACAAGTTGTAGACTGAAAGTTGCACCACTTTGCAACTTTGCACTGCTTGAATTTGACACTTTTTTCATCAAGTGAAAATCCGCGGCCACGAGAAAAGCACTCCAAGATAGCCAAAATCGAGAGATTTTTTTCTATAGGGGCCCAACGCCTTTCTGTAGGATCAAATTAGAAGTTTCTAAGTGTCATGGTATCCGAGTACAAGCATGTTGAAGTTTGCAGCCATTTTGCACTTTGGACCCTTAAGGGATCGATACGGTGGAACATAGCTCAGAGCGATTCTACGTGTTTCAGTATGAAAAAAGACCATGCCTATCATAAACATACCTATTCAGACATGTTGGAATAGTCCTTTTGGTCACACGTGTTGCAGAGTGAAAGTTGCACCACTTTGCAACTTTGCACTACTTGAATTTGACACTTTTTTCCATCAAGTGAATATCCGCCGCCACGAGAAAACCACTCCAAGATAGCCAAAACTAATAGAGTTTTTTCTAGAGGGGCCCAACATCTTTCTGTAGGATCATACGAGAAGTTTTTAAGTGTCACAGTATCTAAGTAATAGCATGCTGAAGTTTGCAGCCATTTTGCACTTTGGACCCTTGAGGGATCGTTTCGGCTGAATGTAGCTCAGAGTGATTCCACGTGTTTCAGTGTGAAAAAAGACCATGCCTAGCATAAAATACCTATTCGGATGCGTTGGAGCACTTAGTTTGGTCACACGAGTTGTAAAGCAAAAGTTGCACCACTTTGCAACTTTGGATTGCTTGAATTTGACACTTTTTCCATCAAGTGAAAATCCACCGCCACAAGAAAACCACTCTAAGATAGCCAAAACCGAGAGAGGTTTTTCTAGAGTGGCCCAACGCCTTTCTATAGGACTAGATGAGAAGTTTCTAAGTCTCACGGTAGTCAAGTAATCTCATGCTGAAGTTTGCAGCCATTTTGCACTTTGGAGCCTTAAGGGATCGATCCAGTTGAACATAGCTCAAAGTGATTTTATGTGTTTCGGTGCAAAAAATACCATGCATAGCGTAAAAATACCCATTCGGATGCGTTGGAGCAGTTAATTTGGTCACAAGAGTTGCAAGGTGAAATTTGCACCACTTTGCAACTTTGCACTGCTTGAATTTGACATTTTTTCCTTCAAGTGAAAATCCGCCGCCATGAGAAAAACACTCCAAGATAGCCAAAACCGAGAGAGGTTTTTCTAGAGGGGCCCAATGCTTCTCTATAGGATCAGATGAGAAGTTTCTAATTGTCAGGGTATCTGAGTACTAGCATGTTGAAGTTTGTAGCCATTTTGCACTTTGGAGCCTTAAGGGATCTATCCGGTGGAACATAGCTCAGAGCGATTCTACATGTTTCAGTGTGAAAGAGGACCATGCCTAGCATAAAAATACCTATTCCAACCTATTGGAACAGTCCGCTTGATCACACGAGTTGCAGAAAAATATGTACAAATTGTTTACATGACCTTTATATGACCTTTTTCACATTTTTTACATTTCAAAATTCAAATTTTGCAAATTTTCCTACTCAAGGCATTTACAGAACAAGGTGCTACTACACCAAAAATGAACTCCGACCTTAAAATATTTGAGTATATCTCATTATGTAATTAAATCTTATTACAATGCCTCTGACACTTCATTCTCTGAGATCTTTTACAATGTCACTCATACATTCAAGATTCTCTTTAAATGTCTACATCATAGGTGCTCATTATGAGGTTAACTTCAAATGAGTAACTTGAGATTCCCTCGCTAAGCTTCACATGATCTCTTATAATGGCTTGAAATCAAAATTGAGATTTTTCAAAATCATCAAAATAAGTATGTTACATTGCTTTTTTGGCTGAGATTCTCTTTAATGGCTCTTAAATCAGCATTTTCTGCAACAAAGATCAATCAACCCTTAGTAGTTTACTTAGAAATACGCAAAGTAAAAGAGAGAAAGAAAGAGCATCCAAAATGGAAATGAAATAAAAATAGATGGAAGGCACTTACAAATGTTGCATGTAGGCATCAAAATAAGGATGTTGCATTGCTTTTCTGGTTGATATTCTCTTGGATGGCTCATATATCTGCATTTTTTGCAAGGGGACACCAATCACAATAAAAGAAGATGATAGCATTGACATCAAACAAATTAATGTGCATACAAATATAAATTAATAAGAACCAATGTGCATATACTTACAAATTAATCCAACAAACCATCTGGGTCTGCTCTACTCTTTATTGTGTCAAGTATTGCCTCATGATCAGACTCACGGACCTTCCATAACGTCTTGTTCAAAGGTCTACCCCCATTTCTGGTCAAATGAACATTGGATGCCATGACAAGGTTCGAGTAATGAAGAATCTTACGATGCATGTCAAAGTCTTGAAATAGCCAATGTTTAACACTTGAATGTGGGTACCTTTTAAGCCATGTTCCAGTAACCACAACTGAGCCTGTAGGGTATTTGATGTTTTCTCCATCTATAAATGGGGCGTACAATTTTTTTTTGGTCTCAACACAATGACACAATTAATAGTCTATTCCCTCTTCATTGTCTTCATCTATAATAATTGCATAAACATGCCCTGCATTGATATGTGCAAAAAATATCTTGAAATTTATCAACATTATGAATATAGTACAAAGTAAGATCTAACGATATGGAATTTCAACAACTAAGAAAGTAGATATATCACCTCGTTGAACTAGATCTGATATGTGGCCAAAGTCGACTGATGATTCTATCTGTGTCAGTTCCAATGTCGTCAGAGGGTGATACGTGTGAAGTGGGAAAAGATAACTTGTGAACCATTTGTCAACCCACTCCCCTAACTCACAATCATTCCAGTCTTGCATTGTACATGAAGAACAAAAGCATGCCATCTTTCATGTATCGATACTCCATGAACCTATATTCGAGCTAAGGAAAGAGTGTACCTCACTCGATCCTATTAGTGTACAACAGTCTTCATATGGTGCAATGTTAGTATCATCCATCAACCAATAAAATCTATGAACTGAAGATGTAACTTCATTACCTGGACCCATCAAAGCATTACACCACTCGATGATTGATTTTGCATCTGTCAACTTTGCATTGTCTTTATACTTTAACTCTTCTCGTGTTGATTCTCTTTTCACGCATGCTCCTGCACCATCATGCTCCCCCTTTCCATGTCGAGCTTCACAAAAGTTTCACATATGTTGAACATCTGTAATGAAATGCATCCTGCACAACCAATAGAACATGTGTGAATTCTTGAACTATGATGCACAGTTATCAGACCATATTATATGTTGATCATATTCTATGCCCCTATGAGCCAAACCACTGTAGAACATCTAGAAGCAACCTTGCACGAACTCTCGAGAATGTGTCCGATCATCACTAATATAAAAGTGGTACTCCCTCAATACCTTCCTTTGCTCATCTGTACTATCAGATGCATGAATGAATGCTATGTGCACAAATATCAAAACTTGTGTGGAGTTGTAATACTGTGATTGCACCTCATTTTGTGGCTGTAGAGTGTAGTTCTTTGCAAAGTCAACCATGGATACTATGCTTCCAACTAGAACCTTGCATAGCCTGAACTGCGTGTCCAACCATTGGGCTCTATGGGTATGCATTGCATACTCAGACAATATACTGTCACGAAATGTGGTCATAAATTTGTAAACTGGAATCTTTTCAATAACCAAATCACACCTTTTTTCTTGAGACCCATCTTTTGTAGCATATGCCACTGTTTTATACTTCCCGAACTCTACTAGTTTTTGTCCCACCTCATCTGTGCTTTCCATATGTTGACATATTGGCATAAGTTGGAAGCCACCGCAATGCTCGCATGAACCATCCAAGCATGTTGTCCTATAGAATATCTCGCCATCCTCTATTTCACATAATTTTTTTGATAAGAACTCTCTTGAAGATTTTGGTGGGGCTTCTATGCCACAATCCTGCAAAACATCGTTAGTATGCAAATCTAAACATATAGAACGATAAACATCGTAATGGTTAGAAAATTCAATATGTAGTCTACAACAAAAAGTAGTGCATGTGTGATTTATCTTGACATTAAAAGGTTTAAGCAGTTCAAAAAATATTTGAGAAATACTAATTTGAGGATAATCATTTTCAAATTTTTGAAAAAATTGGGTATGAGTCATATCCAAAAAATGTTTTGGATGTGGCTCACAATTCCGACTACCGATTCTCCTTCTTACCACATCCCTTTGATTCAGAGATGGCATTGTGTTATTCTTCCAATACTCTTCAATTAGTGTTCTCAAGGCTTCGACAACTTCTTTATCTTTTCATGACAATCTCCCCAACAATGCCCATAATTAATTTGTATCATTGCCCTCAATTCTTTTCCACCTTTGATGGCTCTTGATAAAGTTTTTCTACTAATTCCCGTTTTTTCACTAGTCTTTTTAATTAGGAAAGCTCTCTTTGTTTGACAACTTACCAAAGTCAATGTAATGACATGGTGGGTTACATTACTATCCTTTGAGCATGAGGTCTTACCTACACTCTCATAAGCATCCATTAGATTCTTCACAATAGTGTCTTCACTCGATGCATTCAATGTTCTCAACCCAAGAGTCTTCATGATGTTCCTATACTTTACACCCCACATCATTTCAACAAATAGTTGACATCTTGCAGTCTCATTAAGCCTTTCAAAGAATCGTTCGCAAATCTCATCAACATATCTTCTACAAATGCATGTTGAAATCTTACCTTCCATGTGCTGCAAAATCTCATCATCAATATTAATCAAATACTTTGGCTTTCTACACAAAATTCTTGGTGGTATTCTCCTAGGTACATACATCTCAACATTAGGAATTTCATCAATATTTAATTGAGGTGGGCTATATTGCATACCTTCGATCGAGAGTGGAGAAGAATACATACCTTGAGGTTCACATGGGAATGATGGCATACCTTCTTCATCAATTTCGAGTGATGATGTACTCTCAACTTGAGATGTGTTGGATGGTGTCCAACAATATTCACTTGTGATAAATGGTGTCCCTCCATATTCACTTGTAGTAGATGGTGTCCAGCCATATTCACTTGTGCTAGATGGTGTCCCTCCATATTATCTTGTGCTTAATGGTTTCCCTTCATTTTCACTTGTCGTAGAGGGTGTGTCTCCAACTACAGTATTTGAATCTGTCTTACGACAATGCTTTCACATTCGTGCTTGTTGTGCTGCCAATTCCCGTTCTCTTTTTGACGGTTGAGGTTCCTCTACAGTCAGTTTGTTTTCATCAATCATTTCCAATTTCTTCTTTTCACGATATGCTGCCACCCGAACTCTCTCCTTTTCTTTCAAGGTTTCGTTCTCTTTGTCTGTTAGTTTCCTCTTTGTCTTTTTCTTCGGCATGCGGATAATTTTATCTATACCATGGTAATGAGACGAATATTAGTTCCTAAAAAAGTGTTGAAGAAGTGGTCTATGTAAGGAACTTTTGACCTTGTGCAGGGTATTTTGTAGATGTTTGATGCTTTGGAATGGGAGAGGCTTGTAGTTGTCTTAAAGGATGAATTTTGGTGAATGGTTATGAATTTCTATAATTGGCAAGTGTAAAATGGTAATTGGAAAGTGTATATAATTTGGTAATTTAAAATGTGCATTGAGAACCTAAGGTTATAATGACAAACAAAAATGAAAGCAAGCCATAATAGAATGAAAGAAAATTTGTAAAGACTTCACATACCTTAAAAACTAGACTTTCAAATGGAGAGTGGGAGACCGAGAGAGTGGGAGACCAAGAGAGTGGGAAAGAGTGGGAGATAGAGAGGGAGGGAGAGAGGGGGAGAATGGGAGATAGAGAGGGAGGGAGAGATGGTGAGAGTGGGAGAAAGATAATCTATCAACCCTCATCCCTCAACCCTCAACCCCTATACCCTCTTAATCCCTCAACCTTCAATCCTTAACCCTTAAACCCTAATCCTTCAACCCCTATACCCTCTTAATCCTTGATACCTCATCCCTCAAACTTTAAATCCTAATCCCTCAACCCCTATACCCTCTTAATCTGTCAACCCTTAAAACCTAATCCCTCAACCCTCAACCCTTAAACCCTAATCCCTCAATCCCTATACCCTCTTAATCCCTCAACCCTCAACCCTGAAACCCTAATCCCTCAACCCCTATACCCTCTTAATCTGTCAACCTCAACCCTCAACCCTACCCTTAAAACCTAATCCCTCAACCCCCTATATCCTCTTAATCCCTCAACCCTTAAACCCTAATCCCTCAACCCCTATACCTTATAATCCGTCGACCCTCAACCCTCAACCCTCAACCCTCAACCCTCAACCCTTAAACCCTAATCCATCAACCCCTATACCCTCTTAATTCCTCAACCCTCAAACCCTAATCCCTCAACCCTTAAACCCTAATCCCTCAATCCCTATACCCTCTTAATCCATGAACCCTCAACTCTCAACCCTTAAACCCTAATCCCTCAACCACTAAACCCTCTTAATCCCTCAACCCTCAACCCCTAAACCCTAATCCCTTAACCCCTATACCATATTAATCTCTCAACCCTCAACCCTCAACCCTCAACCCTCAACCCTCAACCCTTAAACCCTAATCCCTCAACCCCTATATCTTCTTAATCCCTCAAGCCTCAACCCTTAAACCCTAATCCCTCAACACCTATACCCTCTTAATCCTTGAACCCTCAACCATCAACCATTAAAGCCTAACCCCTCAACTCTCAACCCTTAAAATTTAATCCCTCAACCCCTATACCCTCTGAATCCCTCAACCCTCAACCCTTAAACCCTAATCCCTAAACTCCTATAACCTCTACCCTATAACCTATTAATCCCTCATTCCTAAACCCTAAACCCTTAAACCCTAGCCCATAAAACCTCTACCCTCTACCCTCTACCCTCAACCCTAATCCCCCAACCATTAAACCCACTTAGTAAACTCTCTACCCTAACCCATCAACCCTCTTGACCCTTAAACCCTCAAACCTTAAACCCTTAAACACTCAACCCTAAACCCTCGAACCTCAACCCTAACCCCTTAAACCCTTTACCCTCTACCCTCTACCCTCTAACCTCTACCATCAACCCAATACTCTCTACCCTAAACCCTAATCCCTCAACCCTTAATCTCTCAACCCCTATAACCTCTACCCTATAAATTGGACCCTCAACCCTAATCCTTCAACCCTATACCTTAAACCCTCAATCTTCAACCCTCAACCCTTAAACCCTCTACCCTTTACCCTATACATTAAACACTCAACCCTCACTTCTCAACCCTCAATCCTTAATCCCTCAACCCTCAATCCTTAAACCCTAAACCCTCTACCCCTTACGTTGGACCCTGAACCTAATCCTTCAACCATATACCCTCAAAACTATACCCTAAAACCTCTACCCTCAACCAAGTAAACCCTTAACCCCAAACCCTTCAACCCTAAACGCTTAAACCTTAAACCTTCTACCCTATACCCTCAACCAAATACCCTCTACCATCAAACCTATTCCGTCAACCCTCAAACATTAAACCCTAATACCCTAGAAACCATCAACCCTATAGGTCCTCCACCCTAATCCCTCAACCCTATACCTTCAACCCCTATCACTTTCTCTCTATCTATACATCTCACCTCTCCCTCCTTCCCTCACTCCACCCTCTCTAATTGTCTCTATCTACCGTCTCCCTCTTTCTGTGTACCTCTCGTTCAATCAATCCCTACCACCCTCTCTCACTCCCTCTATCCATCTCTCTTTGTGTCCCTCCCACTCCATCCCACTCTCTCCCACTACCTCTCTCTCCCTCTCTCTCATGTCTCTTCCTCCCGCCCCCTCTCTCTCTAAGGTCTCTCCCTCTAGCAACCTACCTAGGTAACTCTCTCTTTGTCTCTCTCCCCTCTCTCTATCTATCCCTCCAACCCTACCTAGATAAGTCCCTCTCACTCCACCCCCCTCTTTCTCTACCTCTATCACATCACTCCCTCTCACACCCTCTCCCTCTCTCAGGTCTCTCAATATCACTCCCTCTCTCTCCCACTCCCTCTCTCTCACACTCCATATCTCTCACACTCCCTCTCTCTCACACTCCCTCTCACTACCTATCTCTCAAGTCTCTCCCTCTCACACTCTCAAGTCTCTCCCTTTCGCACCCTACCTACATAACCCTCTCTTTCTCTTTGTCTCTCTCTCTCTCCCTCAATTCTCTCTCTCCCTCCCTCCCTCTCTCCTTCCCACCCTACCTAACTAAGTCCCCCTCAATCCAACCCCTTCTCTCCCACTCCCTCTCTCTTAAAATCTCACTTCGACCCCCTCTCCATCTCTCTAGACTCTCTCTAAATTCTCCCTTTGTTCAAATACATACATAAATGCATACATACAAGTATAACACATATGTACATATAATCTTACATCCATACAAGCATACATACATACATGTACATAAAAATATATTAGCATACATTAATATATTAGCATTTAACATAAAGTAAGACATAACGTGAGTGCGTTATAACGCGCTTGCGTTATGTGCTAGTAGACATGTTCCTCGCAGAAGCAAAAACCATGCCAAAAGTGAGATATAACGCGCTCACGTTATATCTTGCTTTGGGAATTACCAAAATTTAAGCTTGGTATTTGCCTTGGAATTCTAACCCAAATGCTTGGAGGGAATTCCCAATGACCAGAGACGTGTTTTTAAAAAATCCACCTTATTTCTCATAATCGAGTTTGTGCTCACCATCAGGATTGCACATGGTTCAATATCAAAAAAATTGAGCATATGGGTAATGTTGGGTTATCTCTTAGCTATCCAACGATGTAATTTTTTTCACTTTCTGAAAATGTTAAGTCTTTCATCCATTATTTATTTTATCTGTATGTCTTTTTTTTGCCAAAAAGCAGTGTTTGGTAGTTTTTTTGTTATAAATTAACTGTTCATGAATTTTTGAAATAAATTACATTTTTAGAAACTAGACTCCATTCTACAATTTTTTTAATTAAAAAAATCGATTAGTTTCCAAAATTTGTAGGGGTAGCACGACCAAAATTCTATTTTTAGGATATGTCCACTTCACAAATTAGTAAAAAAATAAATATTCATTAAAAAATTATCAGAAAAATCGTGCATCAACTACATACTATTAGCTAACTTCTGACCGTTGCGATTTTAAGAATACTAAAAAAAGTTCACCGTATGAGGGTCGTACAAGAGTTGTTATGTTATGTTTTTCTGACAAAAACAACACCAATTTGTGTACGTCCCTCGTTTGAAACCCTTAATCTCAATCATTTTCAAATTAAATTTGTAGTTTAGAAAGGAGACTCGGATCACTTGAATCCTTCTTTTTGTTCCATCTCAAAATTTTGAATCTAAGTATCCTAAATTTCACGTCCAAGGTCAGTATTTCCTGATTTCAGAAAAAAGGCTGTCCACTTAAGTCCCCTTTTTGGGAACCATCTTGGTGCACTTACCCACATATCATATATCAAATTCAAATCGGATATCGGATTTGAATCGGATATCCGATATGCTGACACAAAATTTAATGCCTAGGGATTAGGCTCGATATTAGGCTTGGGATTTGGTTCGAACCTGCCAATCCTAAAAAGTCAGCACGTAAAATGTGTTTAACAACTTACCTTGCTTTTCTAGACTTCGCCCATGTGGTTGACGACTTTTATTTTACCCAAAAATTATGAAACGAAAAGGGTTTGTAAAGGGCCTTCTCAGCTTTCTATAAATATAAATTATATTTTACTTAGAATCTAATAAATAATAATTATTTATTTTTTATTAGAATTACGACTAAAGTCCTGATTGATAGTCTGATAGAAAAACATATATAGCTTTCAAACGGTATCACATTTTTTGAATCCAAAACATGCATCACATTCTATTCTTGGCATACTGTAGGATTAAAAATAAAAAATAAATTTCATGAAGTTTTGACCAAGTTAAGGTGGTCAGACATACAAGTTTTTATATTTTTTAAAAGTTGTAATAAAAAATTCATAATTAATTATTTATTTGAAAACAATTTACAAAAAAATATACATCACATCTAGAAATGAGTCCTCTACTGATATCTAAAATATTATAAAAAAATATTATTATTTTATTATGGTTAGGGTGGTCAGTTAGACACCTACTTCTTATTTTTTCCCTGAAATTTTAGTACTACTGCATTGAAATTTCAGATTTTCACCAAATAGATTTTTTTTTAACAAAAATTAACCTAGTAGTTTAGAAACTTCATTCAATTTTCCACAAATTCTATTCTTACATATTTTTGAAAT
This sequence comes from Sequoiadendron giganteum, assembly GCA_007115665.2. Classification (NCBI taxonomy): domain Eukaryota; kingdom Viridiplantae; phylum Streptophyta; class Pinopsida; order Cupressales; family Cupressaceae; genus Sequoiadendron; species Sequoiadendron giganteum. The sequence continues at coordinate 974,416,774 of CM021100.1, read as the reverse complement.
AATATAGATAACTTATTCAAATTTTTATGTCAAGTTGCCCAACGTTGATTTTCTGAATTTTCATTGCCACTTAAGGGCCTGTTTTTTCCATGATGATCCTGCACATACCCTTCAATATTTTGCACAAAATGTGTCTTACAATGATAAATATTATGCACAAACTATCTAAAACATCACCATTTTTGGTTTGGTTGTGTAAAGATAAAATCAAAATACTTGTTGAAAACATGGCAACCAACTTACCTCAATATTTTGTGCAATTTACCTCAATCACTCATCACTAGCGATGAGAAAAAATGGGCAGATTTTTCTGCACAATCTCTCGACATTGGGTGCTACAATCTATCTCAAAAACCTATTATGCATGTATACAAACTATGGTATGAGAGATAAGACCCATGGACAAAAGGTTTGATAGATGGTCAGGTCTTCAACTCTAATCATGGAGAGCTATTGATTAATAATAGTAGTTCATTTAACTGACATATTTTTTAGGGCATTTCCTCCAAGACACTCGAAAAAAATTGTATTAACATAGTCTCCTGATAATATCTCCTTTTGTGTAGACAACAAGTTTTACACTCTATTTTCTTGGTCAAAAACTAGAGTTGTTTTAAAGGCATTATAAACTTTCAAAACAAAAAAATTACTAATTTTATTCATAAGAAATGTGAAATAGGATATGGAAATTCATTGAGTAAATTTTAAGGCAAGATTTTATTAGATATTATTGTCGAACTTTTCACGTATGCATACAAAATGTGACATATCTTCTTAGTAATATAAGGATATAAATTAACAAACGATTCAACTTTTTAAACCAAGTACTCTCAATTAGAAGAGCCTTTTGTGGAGGTGAGCCCTTCCTCCAAGGGATCCTTCACTGCAAAGCTATGTGATTTATGTTTCTTCATATGCGAGGCTGTCAATTTTTTTGGATAGCTTGATCATGGCCTTTAAAGTTCAATTCCGTGGTTTTTAAAATACAAGATATGTTGTCACACACTTACTATAAAATTTTGTGATTAGTAATATAAATTTGAAAGGTGGAAAGTTTATGTGCACATCTACTAGACATGCCTATTAATTCCCATCCAAATAAAAATTACCAGTGACTCTATTTCCATATTGTAAGGAGAACTATATTTCCAAAGTTTTCAGTCAGGATCAAACAACCCAGACTAAATTAATGGTTCTGCATACCTACTGCCTAAATTTGAAACATTCTATTTAAGGAAAATTGCAAGTTGAATTCAGAAGTTTATGCAAAAGTATATGATCTAAATTTCACTTTTAGAGGATTATTAGCATTAAAATCTATAGGTAAAGCTCTTTACAAGTACCTGACAAATGCAGAGCACATTGAGTACTTGGAGAATATTAATTATTTCTGAAAGCATTTAGGTCTCTTACATAGATGAAAGTACTTATTTTTTTGTTGTTTTGTTGTTTCATAAAATTTCCATTAAATTTAATCTATCTTTGGGAAGGCAATAGTTCTATTTTACATCATCTATGTACTAATAGAATGCAAATCTTGTAGGTTTGGTTGAAAAATCATTCAACAACAAGCTGAAATTTGGGATGCACATTGGACATGCAAAGAGATTTAAGGAAAATTGCAAGTTGAACTCAGAAGTATATGCACTAGACACTCTCTTCTTCCAACTTAGAGTTGAATGTTTTTACTATTGACTATTATGGGAAGAGATTAGTAAAATTAATGCATTGATTTTTTTTTCCAATTAACATATAGCTTAACTATTTTTGGTTTTGTTTGCTAACATTCAAATGGGTGGTGTAACTATTCAAATATGAAGATCCATCCACAACGAGAAATTAGTATAGAAGAATATACATACCTGATACCAGATATCTCAAACAACATAGAAATGGATAACTACATCTTGATTGATACAAGATAGTTTATGTACAATATGATACAAGGACAATATGACAATGTATGAGAGTTTTCTTCCTTGACTACCATTAGACTTCATATAGATAGGTTGACCAAGACATGTCTTCTTTACACTACAACCATCATGGTACCAAATCATTTTACAAAGACATGATTAAATTAACCACTCGTATTGACACTGCTATTTAAAATAAATTGTAGTTGGATCTCCTTACATAATATCATATTATCACATCACATCATAATAATTGAAATTTGAATGTAGGTTTTTTTTGCACAATTCTAATTGAATGTATCAATATTCCTTTTGATATGAAATTTAGAAATGGTATTTTTTGTATAATTTTAATTGAATGTATCATACTTAAAATTTAAATCCACAGCTACATGCGTGTGCACACACATTGGGTCCTATGGTTAGCTCATATTAGGTTTTTTGGTAGAAGTCACTTGAAAAGATTCTATGCAAATTTGGTCTTAAAGAGGTTGCTCTTCCCCCTCTCTTTCCCTCTTTATATCCCTATCTCTCCCTCTCTCCCTCTCTCTATTGCAAACATAACATGATCCTATTGGTAATGACACCTAATTATCTTTCTCATTCAAAGGTTTTATTTCAATCATGTTTGGATCCCTATAAAAGGATGCATAGTTGATTTGAAGCCATCACTTCTCAATTGAGACCTTTGTTGCTCAAACAACATCATTTTCTAAATGACCTACCAACAACAATTTTTACACTCTATTTTCTTGGTCAAAAACTAGACTTGTTTTAATGGCATTATAAACTTTCAAACAAAAGCAATTACTAATTTTAATCATAGGAAATGTGAAATAGAATATGGAAATTCATCGAGAAAATTTTAAGGCAAGATCAGATATTATTGTCAAAAATTTCACATATGTGTGCAAAACATGAATGCATGGATAAGGAACATGAACTGTTAGATAGAATGCTCCATTCAGATGCCATCTCACCTGTGATAAGTTAAGTCGAGCTTTCCATCCAACCAAAATAATATAATATATCACATTTATATAGATTGTATTTTCTCGATACCCAAGTGGTATATATGGTAAACTTTGATTTTTACTTAATTAAATGATATTGTATGCTTTTTCTCTATACTAAAAGAAAATTAAGCCTGTGTGGTGATGGGCTTTGGAATACAAATATATTTTGGTCTTTTATGCAAGCTTCTATATGTATGTTTTGTAGATAGAAAAGTTGAGCATGATTCTTATATCTTGCCTTTTATAAGTTCTCTTTGATAAGATTCATTATTCAAGGACACTAAATTAAGTATAGTAACAATGATGGTTGGAGTGGCAATATGTACTCTTACAGATGTTAGTGTCAATGCCAAGGGCTTCATGGCTGCTGCAATTGTAGTATGGAGCACTGCTTTGCAACAATATGTAATTTTGAATTAATATGTTATATTTTATTAGTTTAAGGATAATATCTCAGTTAATATGGTTTTTATATTATTTATGTTTCATTTATTTGAGGACTATAATTAAGTATAGAAATGTCTTTTATATGATCCTCAAACTTTTTTTTCAATTGTAGTTGATGTTCTTAATATTTTTCTATGATTGAAAGAGGGTTAAGGTTTTCTTGTTATTCCTTGTCAATGAATGAAAACCTGGTCAAATTTTGTTGTGTTCTCTAATGATCTACTTTTGTACTATTTCTTGATTCATTGTTGCCTGCATTCTTGCAGTTTCAACTCTTTTGTAGGACACAAGGAAAACTATATTGATAATATTTATCTTAAAGAAAATTTTCATTGACTATTTTCTACGTTCTGGCTAAAATTTTATATTTATTCTCAAAACGTAACTTCACCAAATTGGTAGTAGTTTTAAAAAAATACAATTTTTTAAATTTTAAGATTACTTACGTTTTCTTTTTGGTTTTAAATTTTTTAACACCTATAGGAAGTCTTATGCTTTTCCAAATATTAGAAAATAAAATTTATATTTCAGATTTTATACGGGAAGGTGTGCAAAGTCCTTTTTTTGCTAGGTATGTGTTTTCTTTTATGTTTCTTCAACATTCACTGTTACTTCTCTTGACCACTTGGTGCATGTATTTTAAAATGGGTCACAATACTACCTCTTTATCTTCTCTATTCTACCTATCTTCTCTCCCATATTCTAGATTTTCTAGTGATTGTTATGTTCCCTCTTCTTTGTTTTTATTTTTCCCTTTGTTTTACTCATTTTTGGCCATCATTTACTATTTGCTACCAGGTGCTCTCATCCTATGACATTTCTGATCAAATCCTTCAGATGACTGCCTTAGTTCTTCCTTTCCCATTTTCTCAGACTAGCAACTCATAAAAAGGTTTTGAATTGCTTTCAAATCTCTATCCATCCCTATTGCTATCTATATTTTAATCTCTTCTCTATTTTCTTTGTACTTGTGATCAATTTTCTTTTTGTTCTTCAGACCAAGGCTACCAATTTAACTAGATGTTTTTCCTTTAAATTAGCTTATATAATATTAGTACATTTTATTTATCTTTGAATTAGAAAGATCTACCAATTATCCAATTAAGTTTCTTTTAAAAAGATTCATTTATTAATTAATTTTAGTTTGGTATAGGTCTCCGTCTGAAGTTCTAGTTTGCGGGATGGATTGCAAAAGAGGATCCAATAGAACAACTCTTAGAAGTTTGGGTTGATAGATTCATTATAAGTCTCCCATAGATTCTATTCATCAATATTTCCAACCCTATTTGAATCCAACCCTTTTGGATTCATTGAACAAGGATTCATATTCATATGAATGTTGGATTTATTTTCCATCACAGAAAATACATAGCTCCCACCTTAATCTGTTCAACAAATTTTCACCCATTTTACTCAAATATAAATGGCATAACCGATATTTGTAGCAAATGTTATCTTTTAATTTAAATATGTCATACTCTCTTCTTTGACGCATTGTGAGTAACAATTTTTGTTTGTGCTTTACTAATGTGTCATTTAAAATTTCTCATTACAAGTAACAATTTTTGTTTATGCTTTATTAATTTTATGGAGATCCAAATATTCTTTTATACACTTCGAACTTTTACTAACTAAAGTTTTTAGATTCATTTTAACCACAATTGACACAAAATAAATTAATATGTCGTCCGTGTACCCATTACTACAGAATGGTGTGATTGCTAGTATTAATCTTGCTAATATCTTTTATATATACAAATACATCTAACTTAAAATAAAATTAAAATACTCTTACTACTATCTTTTATATATATACAAATACATCTAACTAAAAATAGCCTTACTAAAATATAAAAACATAATAAAAACATTCACTAAATAAATTTAGAAAATAATTTCAAATCTCCTCTTATTCTTTTTAAAAATCACCAAGATCAAACTAAAGTAGCAAACATTTGATAGTGATGTAATTTGGGAGAACAAAATTCTGTTTTTATCTGCTTGATAGATAATTAGCCAAGTGATAGATAACGTAATGCATGTGGTACTAAGCAGGTTTGGTAATAGCGAGGCATCACTGGCCCGCAGCGAAGGCTTCGACGGGGAAGGTCTTGGTGATGCCGGCGAGACTCTTGAAGTGTATTTTTCCGGTGGGAGGGGTGTCGAGGGTGATATCGCCGACGGGAGCCCAGATGAGGAGCTCCTTGGCCTTCACTCCCTTCAGTTTCTTTATGCGCCCCTGCTGAATGTAGCCATGGATCTCTGTGTCGTAGCTGACCTGCTTAGAGATGACCTTGAACGTATGCTCTACTTTCTTCTTCTGCGCAATCCACATGTAACCCGTGCTCTTCACATACCCCACCTCCACCACATCTGCCAGAGGCAAAAGTCCTTCCGGAAGCCCGAATTCCTTCAGCAGAGCCGCCGCCTGCTTTAAACCCTCTGCGTGCCCCTTCATTACTACTGCTCCCTCCCTCTCTGTCGCCATGCCTTCTTATCACCTTCAATTCTATCTAATTGAACAAGGATGGGTTTGAGTGGTTGCCGTACTATGTTATTTATAGTTGCTCTTCTGGCCTTTGGAAAATCGCCCATCTTGGAAATTTTTCTTTGATTCGACCGGACAACTTCGTTCATTTGTGAATGGAGTTATCACAGGGATTCTTATAATGTGACGTATAACCTGTGCGGAAATCATCGGCGTCCGTCGTGTCTGATTTTGGACGTTATGTAGAATCTGTTTTTAAGAGTGGCATTTGCAAAATAATGGACGGGGTGCCCAATGAGGCAATTGGGCAGATCGTCTGTCTTTGTATGTACATTCAATTATTAGTTCCTGGGCAGCAGAAAACTTATGCATCTATTGCATACAATTTTTTGGTTGATAAAGACAGCTATATCAATGAGGAGCTAAAATTAAAATGTTCATCATCAATTCTATGTAGTTTATATTAATGTCTCTATTTTGAGAATAATTCAAATGTGTTTTATCTTTTTCACTATTGGTTAGTTTTATGAATAGTCATTGCAAAATTCCAGAATTTTATTTTTTAATAATAAATTTAATTTGGGTGAGTACAAATTTGAAAGTTATTAATTAGGCGAATGACAGCTAGACTATTCATTGACATCATAATTTCATGCCAAATTTGTGAAGAAAGGTTATTAAATAAAATAATTTCTATTTAATAGATTATAACAAAGTTTATGGTTAAATGTACTACTATAACATTAAATATCATCAATAGGTGCCAAATTTGTCAAAGCTAAATAAATAAAAGAGTTGCTCTTTTCACTATTAACAATAAATTTCAACAAAAAAAGTTATCTATTGACATTAAATATTATGGTGACATCAACCAAATTGACCGTGAAGAATAAATATTGTAGTAGAATTGATCTACTCGTATTAAATGTAACAGTGGCATTTTGAAGACTTTTTTCATAAGTCCCAATTTTGTCAATGGTAAATAAATAAAAGAATGTACAAGCATTTATTTTAGCATTGAGTGGCAGACAAACAGAGAGTAAGTGCAGTAAAAACTTGCATCGAAAAATACATGGAGGGTAGAAAATCTTTGACTATGTAGAAAAATCTACCAAATCTACCAAAATCTTATCTCGTATTGATGGAATGATGAAATGAAATAAATACTCCAGTCTGTGTTAGACAATAATTGAAGAGTACAATTTGGACAACTCGTAAGCTACAAAAATACGTTGAAGAAGTATTGAAATGCTGGAGAACATTCTGAAAGCACTACACGCCCCATTTTGAGAGCACTAAAGAGAATTCTGACAGCACTTAAGAAGGTCTAAAAATATGCTGAAGAAGTATTAAAAAGCTGGACAACATTCTGAAAGCACTACACGCCCCATTCTGACAACATTGAACACCATTATGACTGTAGAAGGTGTAATCTTCTATCTTCATTCTAAAGCACTGAAAAGCATTGGTCTATGTGTTTTGCATATGATTCGTTGTCTGTAATTTTCTAGTGTGTTTTTTCTTTACACTGAAGTTGTTTTACCTAAAAAAAAAGTTTAGATTTTGAGATGAATAAGAAAGCAAGGCAACATATTTTTGTACATTTTGCAATTGAAACATATGTTTTATTTTTTGCAGAAAATCACAAAGAAAATTACTGGTTACGGTGAAAGAGAAAATACATAACAAGTTCAACAAACTGGACAACATATGAGATAAGGTGTATCAAATATATTTTTATTTCTTTTTCTATGTAACTTGTTATAATTATCTTGCTAAATCAAAATTTTCTTTTCATTATTTACAACTTGAGTAGTTTAGAGGAGCAGTTACGCTTTAAAGCTGTCCAAACATAAGAAAAATGTATTATGAATCCTTACTTAGTTGATAAATAGGTATCTCTCACTTAGACTAACACTATGCCCATTTTGTTGTACATATGGATTTTTTTAATATCAATAGGTATCCGTCACTTAGACTACCACTATGTCCATTTTGTTATATGTGTGGACTTTTTCAAATATTGAAAATTAACTTTGTTAAAGGACTATTCATGCTAGGACCTTCTAGATTGTAAACAATAACTTATAGATTGTACACAAAAATTGGGCAATCAACTGTTGCTAATAGCTTCATTGGTAAGGGTTCATTCTTTTGCACTCTACTAATAGTTTAGGCTTGTATTGTGTCCTATGTTATTTGATTTTTTATGTTAGGTGTTTTCTAATGCGAGAATTTTCATGCTACTTTATAGATTTACAAGTTTGGAGGAGCAGTTAATACTCAAGGACTTGAATACCTACAATATACTGATTATAAGTCCGTGCTCTTTTGATAAATAGGTAAGTATCAAAGACTTTGCAATTTTATTTAAAGAAGAGTTTGTACCCTTGCTTTTTTCCTTCTACATCGAATGTTTGAATCACTCTAAAAAAAATATTTTCAAATAATATAGTAAATTCAAGCTTTTAACATGGATATATTTCATTGCCATGTATCTTGAATCATTGTAAAAAATTATTTTCAAATAATATAGTAAATTCAAGCTTTTAACATGGATATATTTCATTGACATGTACCTTTGATACCTAGGACGCTTATTTTTAACCTTTTAGGAAGGATTTTTGAGTTTCCATAACGTTTATATCTCCTTTTCAAGTATATGCAATGATATCAAAATTCAAGATTGATAATTTTTATTTTGTATAGTCTAAGAAAATTCTATAGAAGAAGATTAACAACTTTTATTTTGTTTAGTCTAAGAAAAATCTATAGAAGGTTCAACTATTTGAAGTGATACAAAATATATAATAATATTGTAGGCTTTTGCTAATAAACAAACCCAAACAAAGAAATAATAAAGAGAGTGAAGATAATGTGAACACAACTTACACAATTCTTCAATCTACACATCCATCATAAGAGTCCTGGAGAGCCTGGGGCAGATCAAAATGGTAAATTGTCACCATGGGTTCAATCCCTGCATTCTGAGGAGTCATGACTACTAAAATTTTATAAAACTATAAAAACTGATTGATACATCATACTCAAAACAAATTAGTACTTACAATGATTAAGGAGTACATCTATCAGTTTTTTGTAGTGATCCACTCCCTCTTTGTTAACTTCACCACTTCCATCTGACATCAAATATCAATACCATAATCAGTTTTCATAATTTCACAAAAAAAAGATGTAATCTGGTTTCGTAATACCCAAATTATGTAGATTGTTTTTCTTGATAGCCAGATGATGCAATCTTTAAATGGAATAGTGATCTCCATACAATAATCAATTTTCATAATTCCACCAAAAAATGATGTAATTTGATTTTCATAATACCCAAATATGAGGCTAACTACGTTCCATGTAGTTTTTGTAATGCCCCGCCAAGTAACCCTAAAGGAAGTTGCAATTAACGACTTAAGCGAACCATTTTTTTTTTTAAAAGTGCAATTAACATACACATTCACTTTCTAATTAACAACAACCTCTAAGGTTACAAGGTTAGGATTACTTAAACCCACACAACATACATCATTAATATCATTGCATTTAATTACTTTATGATATAAACATCATACATCATAAAGATACCACATAACATAATAAGATAAACATCTAAGATACAATCTCATAATCATTAACTTAATCTGATAGTTACATCACTCATTCCCAGAATGAGGCAATAGTACAAAAGTGTTACAATACAACATTTCACCTCATAAACATAAGAGGGATAAAATAACTTATACAAATCAATATATACAATGCAAGAATAAAACACAAGAACCGCAAACTGTCCATTTGGATGTCTCACCACCAAGTACTGAAGATAAAGGGGACCCAACGGTGTATGGTGCATGTTCCACCCAACCAAGTGGTACCCGAAGGCCCACCCCCCATGCTAGGAGATAGTAACAACGCAACATGGATAAAGAATCTACTACCTATAACCAAAGGCAGACTCATACTGACATAACCAAACAAATGCAATAAACAAGTACAACTCAAACATCATTGACATAGGTCACATTGCTTCGAGACATAAAAATAGATCAAGTATGTTAAGAGAACCATACACATAAAACAATTACCAACTATTGTCCTAGATAGAGTGTCATCGCATAGTAGTCATGAGATCTCCTTTGGGCATTCTTCATAGGCTCCGGTAATCTTGGTGACCTCAACTGAATCCCAACCCTCATACTCACTCATGCGGCCTCAAATACCTCTTGTACTGACAAGATAAATGACTATGCCATTTCAAGCCTTCTCAATCATCCCAAGTCTAAACGAGCCCTTGTGTCTATGAGTGAGACTTACATTATCTTGATTAGTGTGGAAGGCATCCTAGTCATCTAAGTACATTAATTTAATTATCACTTGATTAAATCACTTCTGAAGGTTACCCGGTTTACCTCTTTGGGCTTCGGCGCTTAAAAGAAGCCACTCTTCTATTTGACAACACACACCCAAACAATCCACCAAGGGAAACACAAATGCATACAAACTAGGCATCATAACCACTCCAGCATAAGGAGGAAACAAATAATAGAACTCAATCCAAACATCTTGGAGGCAACAAACACATAGACCACTCCTTTCACAAGAGGCACAAAACATCCCCGTTCGTGGAAACCGGATAAATACTGAAAAGACACCATGCACCACCCAAGGGAAAAACAACTGGTTGACATAAAGAATGACAACCCTCATCTTCTAAAATCCTCTGGAAGACTTTCAAATTTGGACTAAGACTTAATCTCATATCCTAAAATACATCATGACGACATAGCTACAAAAGCATTCAAGTCATTAATAAAATCTAATATTTGGATTTCTTAAATCCATATTCATTCAATAGGTAACGTTGATAAGGTCAAAGGCACGATAACAAGGTTAACTCAAATACTCATATACTCCTTTTTCATTTTTTTAATAGGGAATCTTAAACAATTTTAAACTCACAACCCTTTCCGAAATACGAGGAGGATAAATCTAAAAGACAATCACGAGGATATTATTGTTTTGGATATACTAAATCCATATCTCATAAATATTCCAATCATAATGATTTAACTGCTCTAATAGAAATTTATAAATAAAATCATTAATTGCCTCATCAATATAATCAATTCCTAAATTTACTTTTAATACAATATACAACTATTGCAAATATTATTTTCAATTTTCTATCTCAAAACCTATATCTTTTCAATTTTCTATTTAAAACATGAATATTTTCAATTAATATAAAATACATCTTTCTCTCTCAATATAATCTTGCACTTAAATTATTTTCATTTAAGACCCCAATAATGTTACAATGCATGCAACCAATAAAATAAAATTTAACATCAAATATACATTTAAATGTATATATACACATATTATAAAAACCTTAAATATAAATTAATGTATTCAACTGTATATCTAACATCTTTTACAAACTATCAAATTGTTCTAATCAAAATAAAATACAACTTTATTAACCCATTTCTAAAATATTAATATAAATAAATATTAAATATATTATATATACACATATATAATATTTATATATATAAAATATATTTAATTCATATGAAAAGACCAGAATCGCAAATCGAGGAAAGGACGAACGAAATTGTTACTTCCTAAATTTTGAGTTAATAATAAAAAAATGAACTAGCTTGGGGAAGGGTCAGTTGTAGCCGCACCCCCTCCCTTCACTCCATGCACGCGGCCTCCCCAAGGGGGTTGCGTTGCCCAAAGGCAGCGCTCCCTCCACTTAGTGGAGGGCGCTGTCGTTGGGACAGCCGCAACCTCCATTGGTGGGGTAGTGGGGTGTGCAATACACCCCCACCAAAATACATGCGGCCAAAAAAAAAAAAACGAATAAAATAAATAAATTCGCTTCATCCAAATTCTGCGATACCCCAAAAAAAAACAACAGTAGTACGGACGGCAATAATACATTTTAATCTAGAATTTTATCAAAATAAAATTGTATATATATATATATAAACAAATTAATCATAATAAACAAATTAGGAAAATTTAGTAAAAACATTCACCTACAGGTGAAGTTGTGCAAATTTTCTAGAGACAATCCAAAATTCAGAGAGGTTTAAAACTAAATCTTTTAATCCATTTTCTCGAATTCATAAACAATAAAAGAACAATAAAACTTAAAAGAAAACTAAGTTACTGCCAGAAGCTTTCAACTCCTCTAGTTTTCTCTACCCAATTTCTACAGAGGTTTTATAAATAAATTAATTTTGTACAGAGGTTTAAATTTTCTAAAACAGATCCAAATGTATTTTTCAACCTCAAGGTTTGATTCCAATAACAAAACAATCCATTTCCTCAAATAAATTAAATTCTACTAAGGTTTTCACAAATTTCACTCAAAAATTTTCACAAAACAAAAGCTTTAAATTTATTTATTTCCTTTCTTCTAATAACAAATTTCTTTTCTAAAATAGACTTAAAAAACAAATATTTAATCACTACTATTTTAAAACTAACCAAGAACAATAAAAAACACAGAAGAAAACCTGATTTAAGAAGTTACAGGTAATGTAAAATTTGTTGCAGAGCCTCCTCCAAAGATCTCTCAATTTCACTTCAACTGTATAGTGAATCCAAGCAAGCAACCAATCCATAAACACAACCAAACTCCAATATAATTTTTCCAAATCAATTTTACAACCGAAAATTTCTTCAAACCCTTCTCTGTGCAATTTTCCCCAAAATCTTCCTTCCCAAAACTTCTCTCAAAAAATCCATCCCTTTGCAATAATCTCCTCTTCTTAATTAAACATGCAATCCTATTCAATCAAAATATTTTAGACCACCAGATTTGATTTTGCATGCAATCTAAAAATTCTAAAATATCTAAATATTAATTAACTCTCATATCTCGAAAACTAACTTTGCATTTAAAATTCAATTTCCAATTCTAATTTAATTCCAACTTAATTGAAATAAAATTCCAAAATAACTAAATTCCCACTAAATGAAATTAAATTCCAATTTAATTTTAATTCTTTTCTTTCTTTTAATTTTCATACATCCATTTAATTAATTAATTTAATTATTTAATAACTAAATTCAACCCCCTTGGATTAAATTTAATTAATTAAATAAATTAAATTTAATTAGTGAATTTAAATATAAACTTCTTTCCACATTGCATAATTTAAATTAAATAACCATCAACATGATTTAATGCAATTACTCTAAATATCTTAATTTCAAATCATGAATCCTTTCAGAATTGAATAACATTAAAAGCATGACAAACAACTACTCCACACAAACGACTGACGACACACTATGGCTAGGGTGTAGACTTGACACATGTTACCTAGCTACTATCTCCCGTTCAACTTAACCGTTGGATCGACATGCTCAGACCTATGAAACCAGGTGGATTCGATGTCATGTACCTGCAACTTGAAAACCAAATAAACAACCTCATAAAATATATCCAACATAAAATACACACCGTGAAGAGGAAATCATGAATTCGCAGGGCGCTCGCAAGCGAGTGATGCGAACCCATCCCCTTCACCAATACACTCATCAAAACTGGCACTTCCATCATAATTCCAATAATCTTATAAGAAATTACATGTTATATAAACTAACATATTTACACCAATTAAAGCATGTAAACTAAAGCATCAGATAAATCAAATCACATCACATAATATAGTCTATTGCTCAATAAATAGCAACCAAATACACACGCAAGATAAAGTATCTGAATATCTAGAAACATAAATCAACGCAAAACAAGGAAACACTATCCAATCCAGAAAGCAAAATGAAGGGGTGTTATAGTTTTACTCATGAGGTTTTTCCTTTTTCAGTTGCTTTGTCTCCAACCTCTTGGGAACTTCAAACATTTTTGCATGGTTTGAATCAAAAGAGTAAGAGGTAGGGTATGTGTAGGATCATCAGGGAAAAAACAGGCCCTTAAGTGGCAATAAAATTTAGAAAAATCAAAGTTAGACAACTTGACGTAAAAATTTGAATAAGTTATCTACAATATTTCAAAAATATGTAAGAATATAATTTGTATCAAATTGAATGTGGTTTCTAAACTAATAGGTTTATTTTTATTTTTTTAATATATTTGGTGAAAATTTGAAATTTCAATGTAGTAGTACTTAAATTTCAAGGAAAAAATAAGAAGTAGGTGTCTGTTTGACCACCCCAACCATAATAGTTTATGATTTAATATTTTTTTATAATATTTTAGATATAATTAGAGGACTCATGTCCCAATGTGATGCATATTTTTTTGTACTTTGTTTCCAAGTAAATAATTAATTATGAATTTTTTATTACAACTTTTAAAAAATAAAAAAAATCATATGTCTGACCACCTTAATTGGGTCAAAAATTCATGAAATTAAATTTTGTTTTTTTAATCCTATAGTATGTGAAGCATAGAATGTGACACATGTTTTAGATTCAAAAAACATGACACCGTTTGAAAGTTATAGATGTTTTTCAATCAGCCTATCAATCAGGACTTTAATCGTAATTCAAATAAAAAATGAATAATAACTATTTATTAAATTCAAAGTAAAGCATAATTTATATTGGCAGAAAGTTGGGAATCCTCTTTAAAAACCCTTTTCGTCTCATCAATTTTGGGTAAAAAAAAAAGTCATCAGCCACATGGGCCATCATATCACTTATATATTGCCACTTTTTGGCCCATCATGATCCTGCACATACCCGGTAACAAGAGAGAAAAGTTGCAAACATAACATGATTTGATTTACTGAACTAGGAAGTAATAAAACCACCAAACACTTTAGTTAGTGACTTTGAAGGTAGATAATAACAAATGAAGCCTAACATACAGTTAGAGGAAGTGCAGTCCTAAACAGTGAGATGAAGTGTAGTTCTAAGTGATAAGATATGAAGCCACAGGTTAAACCTTAAAAGTCTACAATCTCTTCAGGAAGAAAAAAATTATGACTATGAAGTCAGAAACAGTTAGATCTTTAACATATAGTTTCTTAAGGAATTGAACAATAAAGTAAACTTGTAAAAATAGACCCACCTTAGGAACACCTGCATACACATCTTCACCTTCAGCATTGTTGATGATAATCCCTAGTCAAGGATTAATAAAATTATTTTCTATGCCATCATACATGAACACAACAATATTCTCTTCTTTTAGTCTACATGGCAAACAACACCCTGCAAAAGCAATCATTCAATCACCATCATAATACTTATGTTGTGTCTGTACTATGATGTTTTGACACACTTAAAAACTGTACTATAACCATTATTATTGAGTATATTAGATATATACCCGTTTGCTATTCTGTAGTTTGATATAAATTATAATTCTTTGGGACCTAAGAATGGATTTATTGAATCAAATCTCATGGATTGAATTAAAGTCTAAGGACAAATGAATTTAATTATCTACCTTTAGATTCACTAACTAAATTGTATTAGTTAACAAATATATTATTATAGACAGTGAAATTTCTGGGGTTCAATATTTAGAAAAGCATACAATAACAAAACATAAATGAAAGAAAGTCACCCTGTAGGCTCTTAATTGCTGATATCATCACCCAAACTGATCTCTGTTTAGCAGTGACCTATTCAAAATTAGGTTTTTGTCTTTTACATTCAAGGAATTCATTGTTAAGAATTATGAAAAAATTCACAGGGTCCAAAATCGACTCAAGTAGCGTAACCTTCATAGTCCGAGAAAAAGCTAGTCATAATGCTTTGAATTAAGGGATCATACCAAATAAAATGTACCCACTGAGTGCAGTAAGAAAAAACATTATACAAACCCATATATTTTAGAAAAAGTGAGGAAAATGGTGCACCTTAAGACTCAGGTTTCTCAACACCCCTCGACTTAGCTTGCTCTACAGTTCAGAATTTATCCTCTACAAGAAAACCCACAAAAAATGAAAAACACATTTGAGCAACCAATAGATATATATCTACTATCATGTATAAATATTATCTTCATATGTTTCATCCCCAAAAAATTGGCCCAGGGACTGCCACCTCCATCCCCAGTATGCTATGGAATAATCTTTGATTCCTCTTCCTCACGTAGGTAGTAGAAATGCAAAAAAAATACATAGTCAAACATTTACTTTGCTATATCCTTGAATTTATCTATTCCAAATTTCTTTGTACCTGAACATTCTGCAAGATTTGGGTTCAATTTCCAACATATATACATGCCTCAATACTCAACCTTGCTAAGGTTAGGTAATTCTCCCATCACCACAGGCATGCCAACAAAGTTTATAAAGCTCAATTATTAAAAACCTTAAAACGGATTCTACAAACTTTTCTAAAACCTCTGAATGTAGCAACCCAAAACTAATAAAAAACCTAGCCACATAAAACCATAACAAAAAATTTTAACTAAAAAAGAAACTGATTCTAAAACAAGCAAGAAAAACCCATTATCCAGGCTATCCGAAATGACCATTTCTAAGGGAGCAGTTTTGTCACAACTTATTAGTCAATTATATTGACCCAGATGATCTTATGCACAACCTAAGTAGCCTTAGGAACCATCCCTCTGCCCATTTTGTTGCCAAAGCCATTGAAACTCAGTCATCCCACTTTCGACCCCACTTATAGGAAAACCACTCTTTTGTCAGCAAAAATCACAGTTTTAGACAAGGTAGAAAAGGGTATGCAAAAAATTCCATTGCATTTGAATCCCAGTGATCAGTGCCATCAGGAAATACACAGTGATCAAATGCTTCTCAGTGTTGCAATGCACCTGTAATTAAATGAAACTAATTTTGAATTAATGCAATTAATGTCCACTGTAAATAAAATGAGTTTCTAACATATAAAAGATGTTAATACTCTCATAGAGAGAAGCATTTATTCTT
>CM021100.1:974385008-974399903 GCA_007115665.2 Sequoiadendron giganteum | reverse complement strand
AATTAACATGAACATTATAGAGAAAGCCCTACCATAATCTATTGATGAAACATCAATAATTGTTTTTTCTCTTAAGAGACGATTGGAATACAAAAATGCATTCCAAAAAGGTATGGTACGGCCAACTACTATCATGCATGCCTTGACCTAATTAAGTGAAACAATGCTTTACAAAATGGAAAGAGTTGAAATAAAAAAAGATTAAGATTTTTTTTTTTAAAATCAATAATCAAAATGAAAATAGCAATGAACGAAGTACAACAGAAAGTGACTCAGAAAGTGACACAGAACATCAATACCCCTCTGATTCTTTAATCCATGGATTCACTGAATCTAGATCTATACATAAAATGCAAGACAAAATTATAGAAATAGCACCTGCACAAGAGAATTATCCAATTGAAATCTTTAAAGATAAGTATTCTGAAGAGATATATTTTCCTAGACTCTTTTTTGGAAATCCACGTGATGATGATATTGTTTAAAAATTCACATACCAAAAAATTGCACAATAGGAGCTGCTACATTCAAATAGACAATTTTCATACCACATAACAAACTTATTTTTCAAGACCATTAAAATACTCATACCACAAGTTATGTCTACAATGTGGATAAGAATTCGTAAAGGTCAACTAAAAGGAAGAAAGCTACAAGCTAAAGATGTCAAAGACAAACCTAACCTAGAGAGGATACTCAAATCAAATATTGGCTATATTGATTTCAAAAGGATAAGAACATCTCCTGATTATCTACAACAACTTAAAAATAATGTATTTTCAATGATACGGGAACTAGGACCACCTAATTTTTTTGTTACATTTTCTAGTGCTGAAAAAAATTGGGATCCTCTATCTAATACACTTGAACAATTACATACTTCACATCAATCAAGATCAGAACAAGAAGAGACTTATAGCCAAAATCAAAATCATAAATTCAATCTCATAAAAAAAGATCCAATAACTTGTGCACATTACTATAGACATAGAATAAATGCAATCAAAAAAATAATATTTACAGATGATTCTTTCTTTGGAAATGTCTTAGACTATTTCTCCATAACTGAATTCCAAAATTGTGGAAATGAACATGAACACTTTCTTCTATGGATAAAAAATGCACCTATCTATGGCAAGATAGCAATGCAAATATTATAGACTTTGTAGACAAGTACATAACATGTAGCACAAAGCATCTACAACCTCATTTAGCTATATTACACAAGCATCATCATACAAAGAAATGTAGGAAAACCAAAAAATTCGCATGCAAATACAATAATTGCCACCAATGGACAAAACTATAATACTCGAACCACTAGTAGACAAGAATGAAGATATAATTTCAACTGCAAACAATATCTTTTCAAACTTGGAAAAAGGAACATATGAAACATCCTTCTCTTTTCAAATGTTCCTACATCAAATGGATATCAATGAGGACAACTATATCATAGCTATAAGATCAACACTCCATATGCCTACACTATTATTAAAATGAAAACCATCACAAATATGGAACAATAGTTTTGCAAATAAAATTCCACAACTATGGAAAGCAAATAAAAATGCACAATTTGTTCTTAATGCATATGCAGCAACAATGTATTGTAGCTCTTACATGACAAAGATTGACAAATCAATGACTCATGCATTTAAAAGAATACGTAAAGACCACCAACATAACAATATTGATGCCATAAACATGATAACCAAACTTGGAAATGCTTTCCTTAATTTACAAAAAATGTCTTCACAACAAGCTGCTCACATTGCCTTATCCCTCCCACTTAATTATAGCTCAAGGAAATGTGTTGTCATTGATACAAGGCCTGATAATGATCGCACATTTGTTCGGAAACGAGTAAAACATATAGTCAATGAACGAGATGAATCAGAAAATTTAATTTGTAAATATTTAATAGACTACTATGTCAAATGCCCTCCAAATATTTTGGGAATATGCCTTGCATAATTTGTTGCACAATACAACAAGAATGGCAATAAAATCGAACTAAAGAAAAAACCAAATGTTATACGATTCATCAATTTCATTAAACATGTTGACCTAGACAATTATTGTAGGGAGAAATTACTACTCTATGTCCCTTTTACAATACATGAAAATACATTGAAACATAATTTCAATTCATGGCAAGGCACTTACATACATCATGAAAAAATAATTCATCTTAACCATGCAAAGTTCAATTACAATGTTCACTCTGCATGGGGTGACATCAACAAAGCTATACATGAGATAAATGATAAAGATGAAATAAATGCCAATGAGATTTTCCTCACAAAAATTAAGAAAGATGAAGAACAGTATGACATACAAGTATATTTCAAAGTACAAACTGCATCAACTTAAATAGTATAACTTCCAATACAATTAAAATTATTCAACATCCACAAATTATGGAAAACAATGAGCACTAAAAATTACGACAAATGTTAAACAAAGAGCAACAAACAATTGTATTAAAAAAGATTAAAGATATTAAAACTCCACTACACTTATTCTTGATAGGTGGAGCTGGAACATGAAAGACTTTCACTGCAAAATCCATATACCAAGCCCTTCTCTATGTCTACAATAACTATATTGACAATGACCCAGACAAGCCTAAGGGACTAATAAATGCTTATATAGGAAAAACAACATACAACATAGGTGGAGTAACAATACACTCAGTGTTCCACATACCTTTCAACAAATCAGAGTTCATACCATTGAATACTGAAACATTGGATACAATGTCAAAGCACTTTCAATAACTATGCATCCTTCTCATTGATGAAATTTCATTAGTGGGTTCAATATTTCTATGCTGTATTGACAAGTGATTACGAGATATAATGAAAATGACAACTTCATACTTTGCAAACCTCGACACAATTTTTTGTAGAAATTTTTACCAAGCGTAACCCATACTTGACTCTATTGTATTTGAAAATAAACCAACATTGTCTGAAGTAATGCCTTACAATTTTTGGATTGACAATATAAAGTGCTACTCTTTGATCTCTACAATGCGACAAAGGGATGAGACATTCATTGTAATTCTCAATAGAATTTACATCAGTTCACATACCATTGACGACTTACATGATCTAAACCACAATTTCTTATGTCTACCACCAATGGACCCAATATTCCATTTTCTCTTCTACAGAAGAAAGGATGTTGAGCAACATAATAAAAAAATGCTATCAACCATTCGGGTATGTGCAGGATCATCATGGAAAAAATAGGCCCTTAAGTGGCAGTAAAATTCAAAAAATCAGAGTTAGGCAAGTTGACGTAATTTTTTTAATAAGTTATCTATATTATTTCAAAAATATGTAAGAATAGAATCTGTAGAAAATTGAATGTAGTTTCTAAACTACTAGGTTTATTTTATTTTTTTAAAATCTATTTGGTGAAAATTTTAAATTTCAATGCATTAGTACTTAAATTTTAGGGAAAAAAAAAGAAGTAGGTGTCTGTCTGACCACCCTAACCACAATAAAATGATAATTATTTTTTATAATATTTTAGATATAAGTAGGGGACTCATGTACCAATGTGATGCATATTTTTTCGTAATTTGTTTCCAAGTAAATAATTAATTATGATTTTTTTATTACAAATTTTAAAAAATATAAAAACTCGTATGTCTGACCACCTTAACTTGGTCAAAAATTCAAGAAATTCAATTCCATTTTTTTTAATCCGATAGTATGTGAAGCATAGAACGTGACACATGTTTTGGATTCAAAAAATGTGATACCGTTTGAAAGCTATAGATTTTTTTCAATCAGCCTATCAATCAGGACTTTAATCATAATTCAAATAGAAAATGCATAATAATTATTTATTAAATTTAAAGTAAAGCATAATTTATATTGGTGAAAAGATGAGAATATCCTTTAAAAACCCTTTTTGTTTCATCAATTTTGGGTAAAAAAATGGTCATCAGCCACAGGGGCCATCATATCACTTGGATATCGCCACTTTTTGGCCCATCATGATCCTGCACATACCCATTCCTAGAGATGTCATTATATTACATGAAAATGATGATAAAAACAATGGAATAAGACCATTCACTCACACAGCTACTCTACCAACCCAAATATGCATAAAATCAAATATACTTGTAGAAATTTATGCTGGAAACTACAATACACAAGATGGTCTAGTGAATGGATCAGATGGAATATTCAAAGCATATACCAAACACAATGATATAGATATAGTTTGGATCAAATTTAATGATTCCAAAATTAGCCAACAACAAATAAAAAAACTAACACACTATTACTCTGAAAACATTAGTAAAGAATGGGTACCTATGCTTCGCATTTCTAGGCCCATCCACACATCAGTCACCAAAAAAAGAATTACAATTAGAAAAAAATTTCCAATTCAATTAGCGCGCACAAGCACTATACACCGATCCCAAGGACTTACAATGGATGTTGTAGCATTTGATCCATCTGGGATTACACAACATGGAATAACCTACACAACACTTTCATGAACAAAATCAATTGAAACATTGTTCTTGCTCAAACCACTAAATGTAACAAAATTTAAAGTCAAGAAAAAGATAGTCCTCAAAATGCAACGCCTTCAATCAAATGCACAATGGATATTTGAAAATGAAATCAAACTTCCAAATAACATCCCACAAATTCAAATGTGCACATTGAACACTTGTAGCTTACATGCACATATAAATGACATTCTCAATGACTATGACAATGGCATCTAATATCTTATGTTTGCAAGAAACACACATCATTCCATTTTAAACTAAGACTATATTTCAAGATTTCAATTCCTTTGGTCTACACAACATACGTGGGTTTTTTTGTTGTTAAAAATTTAGGTTGTAAGTTTTTTGAAATGTCATCGGGTGGGATTTCCTCTTTGAACGAGAATGTCACTTTCCAACGGTCTCCTGCGGTGGGCTTTGTCGTCGCTGCGCCTGTGGGGGTGGTGATGCATGGGGGTGTTTTGAGCGGGAGCTTTGTGTTGGCGATTGGTGACGGGATTTCCATTGGGCCGTGTGGGAGCTTGCTTCATGATGATACCCTTCAGGTTGTGTTTGCTGCTGGGGACGCTATTGCTCCCATGATTAGTATTGGGAACTATGTTGATGGGGTTCCCCCCATCCCTAGCTCTGCTGTGTTGGTAAATGGTGTGGCTGAAACACTCCATGGTGTTGGTACTTATCCCTCTGGTATCCCTTTGGTGTCGGTTGCTCCTGTCTCTTGTGCTCCTTCTAGCAGGAGGTCTTTCTTTGAGACGGTCTTCTCCCGACCCTCCTCTGCCTCGGTGCCTGTGAATGCTCCTATGGGTGGGTGTGCTGCTCATCCTGCTGCTGCTAGGTGTTCTACAAGGAAGGAAAAATATTTTTTTGAAGCTGCTAGAGTTGGTGCTTGGCCTCCCTAGAGGTCTATTCCTTGTGCCCGAGACTCCTTGATGGTGGTTTGTGGGCCTGAGATAGTAGAGAATGAGGAGTATTACCTAAAAACGGGTGTGGTCTACAGATTCAATGGTCTATGGCCATCCCTCCCAGACCTCCATGATTGGGTGAAGGCTTCCTGGAAGCCTTTGGTTGCTAGGGAAATCGAGCTCTACCCTAGCGCTAGGGGCTTCTTTATTGCTACCTTTGGCTCCCGTCATGAGCGAAGCTCTGTTCTGAATAGAGGATGGATGTGGGGTATTCATTCTCTGTCCATCAGGCCCTGGGATCGTTCTTTCAACCCCCTTATCGAGCTGTTGAATACCAGACCTGTTTGGGTCCATTTGCCAAACCTTCCTCTCTAGTTTTGGGAGGAATCATGCTTCAAAGCCATTGGCAATAACATTGGCCGTTTCTTGATGGTGGATTTACAACTAGGGAGTTTGGGCACAACACGGTTGCTTAGTTGCTAGTTGATTTAGATATCTCTAAACCTCTCCATGGGGATGTTGTTTTGCTGGTGGAGGACAGACCTTGGAAGTAACTCTTACACTACGAGGGTCTCCCCTTTCAGTGTAGGAGATGCTTTTCGGTGGGTCACTTGGCCTCTGCTTTCCCTCATGTGCATCACAAGTGAACGAAGACTTGGTGGAATGATGCTCTCCTTGATCACCTCATGGTGGGTTCTTCTTCAGAGGTTTCTTCTATGTTGGTTGACCCTCATGTTGCTGCTCTCCCAGAGATCTCTTCTTTGGATCCACCTTTGGACCATTCTACTGACACTGTTGTGCCAGACCCTTTTGCTGACACTATTGGGTTTGACCCTACACCTGCTATCATTGCCTTGTTAGACCTTGTTCTCCCTTTGTTGGGCGCCTCTTTTGTTCCGCTTGTTGATCTGTCCTTGACTGCCTTGCTGCCAAATCCCTCACTGCTTGGTGGTCCTATGGTGGTTGAGGTGGGGTCGGTCCTCTCACCGTTCTCCTTGTTTCCTATTTCGGAGCCTCCCTGGTCGGTTGTTCTTCAGAAGAAGAAATCTGTGTCTGCTTCTCGGTCTCGAGCTCGTGGAGCCAGCTCTGAACCCTTTGTTTCTGGGGTTGCTTAATCTCTTTATTTTCCACAATTGTCACTCAGCGGTTTCTGGTTGTTCCTATAGTTCAATATTTGTTTTGAACTATGTTTTTCTTTGGCCCCTTGAGCTCTTTGTGAAGGGTATGACACCCTAAAAATGCTACTCATCTTTTCAAAAACATACATGGCATACTCACTTTAACTATTTTTTTTAATTATATCTAAAACAACACAACATACATTAACAAACATTGAAGCCTTTACAATAACAATAACTCAAACTAACATCGAGTTCAATATTTGTAACATCTATGCAAGACCCAACACTCTAATTTTAGAAGTTCTAACAACTATCAATAAAATACTTACACATATAAACACATAAAACATATTTTATATTATAGGATATTTCAATATTGACATGAATATAGAAATGAAAAAAAAAACTCTCTAATCATATGCAAAATAAAAATATGCAATTCATATTAAACCAAACAAACACTATAAACAAACCACTAATTGACCATGTCTGGTGTAATTCAAGTACACATGCATCTTCCACCTACAAGTTAGAAGCATATTGGACTGATAACCTTGCAACATTTATAAATTTCAATTCTATTCAACAAAATTAGTTGAGTTCTAAATCTCACTAACCATATAAAAATATTTCTCATGTTGTAGATGATCACTACATTGCTATTCATATTTCTAAAATGCTACCTATCTAAACTTGTATCCTTATTCCAGTATGTTTACCAAATCTACTAATGCATTTCTATGAAAACAAAATAGAATTATTTTACTTCCGCCCAAAACCACTTAGTTTTACAATTGCTCTAACAAATTTGTGTAACTGATATCATGTCAAAAATTACTACAATTTCATTGTATACAACTCAACAATATAATATTTTACTACAGGAAAAGAATGGAAAGAAGCAAGAGAATAAGAAAAAAAGAAACAACAAAACATGCAGAAAAACCGAAAAGGTATTCAGTAAACCAAAATTCAATTTCCACTATACTAATTCATTTTTCCAATGCTAAAGAAATTCTACTATATTCTCTATAGATCAAAAATTGCAAGTCCCAATACCATATCCATTGAAGATCTGAATGCCTGAAAATTTGGAAACACTTTTGAAGGTGACATAATTGTTGTCTATAAATCCAACCTCGACAAAGCCAACCAAAAATGTGAAGTGCTTCATGCAGATTTGACAGATGCTAAATTTTAATTGACTATTACTTTAAATGTTACTAGTCATCTTGTCCAAGAACATGAAGATAAAATCATTCTAGGCTTAACAATACGTGTATAAAAATTCCAAATTGCACACAAAATAAATTATGATTGCGGAGACTGTGACTACATTATAATTTTGCAAGAAACAAGCACAATTGACGTCATACCCGCCTATGTGAAGAATATAAGTTCATACCAGAAATGACAATCGAACAATTACTTACAACTACAAATAACTATCCCATTGGAACAATTGCTACAATGGTTATATCGACAAAAAGAACAGCTTCACAATTTCTGCTTGACATCAAAGATGGTGATACAGACATGGACAAAGCACATGTACAAAACTATTTCTAAACCTTCTCCTAAACAAATTTACATCCATTGCTTTCTTATTTCTATCATTACAATCAATTAATGAGATCTAATTTAATCACTATTAATAAACAGTTGCAGCTGCATGAGAGTTTCACACAAAAATTCTTAGAACTAGAAAATTAGGTCTGGGAAAATGAGTTCCCACTTATTAAAAAATATTGTAAGGCAGAAAGAGCCATCCAACACATTCAAAACCGTCAAAGCTACATATATTTTCAAACTAAACAACAAAAGAACAAAGGAAAGGCTACAAAGATTCCTGTAGTCAACAATTCAGGTAATCATTCCAAAATTGATACCTCCCAAAAATCTTTGCTAAATTTTCTTCCCTATGTAACAAAACTATTTTCATATATGTTTCAGATTCATGGAATTTTAAAAGTGTCCAATCCCTTCCATGCATTTTGTGCCAACTGCAACTACAAGTTTGAAAATTATGGAACACTAGAAGGCCAAGTTGCCTTTTGTCCAAGATGTAATGACGACGTGAACTATATATTTTCCCCTTACTTAAAAACCATTCTTATACCTGAAAACAAACAAACCATACATTTCTTTGTCGATAAATCAATTGTCCAGGTGTTACTACCCGATTTGCACAACACCACATACGATGACTACATTGAAGACAAATCATGCATCATCTTCATGTTACGTGATTTTTCGGCAAAAGGGCGCTTCACGTTGAACCATAACAATGTTATCATCAATGCCATGCATCTTTAACCATAAGCAACAAATCATGAAAGGTAAGTAAAATAATTTCCTATAATCTTCAACTATATGCATGTTTCTAGTCATTCGATATTCTTATATAAAACAATAATCGTTTTCTAATATCTATAAACACTCTTTGCAGGCAACAAATGGGCTTCAAAAGGGGATATTATTGCACTTCTACTATCTGCACACCACCCACAAACTATCCTTTCATATTTATTTCTGATATTACATGCCATTTGCTACAAGGACACTTATTTGTAAAAAAGTTCAAGTGATATGACCACTATGACTAAATATTTCTATTATGACACATTCAAAACATTTAATTCCAAAGTTTATTAGATCTATACATTCATATTTTATGAATATTACATATTATTCTAATTTATTACTATATTTTGATAATGTTCACATTAATCATTAACTTAATTGATTCAAATTAACTTGTCTATATATCATGCGTATTCATTCAATTAAATATTTATATTATGTCATGTTTCACAAAATTTCATTCCAAAGTTTATTAGATTTATAGACTCATTTTTTATGGAAATTAAACATTCATAATATTTGTTACTATATTTAGATGATGTTCACATTAATGATTAACTTACAATTCAAAAAAATAAATTCTTTAAATTACATGTGGAATACTATTCCTATTATCAATAACTCCTTCAAGAATATGCTTACATGTGTCTCTAATTGTGGTAACTAAATCTCCCCAACAACCATACAAAATTTAACAATCGGCAGGAACCTGATGCAACAACCTCTCTTGTTACTTATCGTTGACATTCTAGATTTCCATTTTTAACCTCTAAAATTTTCACTATTCTTCCCATGAAATCTGATTTTCTATTCCAATAATACTTTTTGCCCCTAGACATAATTTATGTTAATGAGGATAATGGGAATACTACACCAATTTCTATTGTCTATCTTGCACAAAATTAGGTCTTCTAAAATTTTAAAGAAATATTATTTAAAAGGCATGGTACTTCGCACTCTTTTCGTGTTTATTATATTTTATTTTTTAAGGTTTTATACTAGCTATTTGATATCTTGGCCCCAGTTTCTATAGTATCAAAGTCTATCTTCCATGAACTCATTCAAAACTACTTTATTTTACTATTAGATCAAAATTTCACATTAAATATATAATAAATTCATATATATTATGGTAAAAAACTTTAAAATAATCATTGTGTAATAGTCACTAGTTATTAATACTAAATGAAATAATTAATAATTTTGGAACATCTAAATTATAATTGAAAGAATAAATTTATTGTAATTTTGTTAGTTTCAAAAAATTATTTATGCAACTAATAAATAGAAAATGATAATAAATTATTTCTTTTTTGAATAAGGGAAAATATTTTAATTTAAAAGAGAATAAAGTACACATATTAAAAATAAAAGGTAGGTGAATATGAAATCACATCTCAAATTTCCACATGGGATATCTATACTAGATTAAAAAGAATATTACAAAAACATAAAGGCCACTAGGTAACAAAAGTAGTAGCAATAGGTATATGTGGTGGTTATCGATCACCCAATCTACCCCATACATCAATAGGGTTCAAAGTGACAATTTTTTGGGGGGGTCCTACTCCTCATCTGATTTTTTTTTATCTTCATCATAGGCTGAAGAAATAGCTAATACCAACTAAGGAACCTTGTTGAAATGAAACCATTTGGAACTATCACTAGATGAACACCCAGGAACATCACTAATAAGCCACCTAGAAGGACCCCTAGATGGCCATCCAAGAGTAGAGTCTTGAGAGGGAGGCAAGGCCAAGAATTGTTAAACAAGTTGGTATGCACCCATGTGACTTTGATCCCTTCGGTTAGTTGGGGAAGAAGCCTGAGATCGAGTAGCTTGATTATCATTACCCAAGAGACTCTTACCTCTTTGATGCCTATGAGATGGTGATAAAACTCAAGACAATGAAGGTGAGAAAGGAACTTTGATGATAACACAAGGGATATTTTCCCAATGATCAAGTATTTTCTGAAGGCAAGTCACCTCCTAGGAATTCTTGTTGGCTTACACCTAGATTTGTAACAACACATTATAATATATTATAGATTTCAAAATAAAGAAACTTTCTAGTCAGTAATACAATGAGATATATTTTTTTCCTTGAGTGCATCACCAGATTATTTGAAATATTAATAACACTTGTATTATCACAAAATATAGAAATTGGTTCATCATATACAACTCTGATATCCTTCATAGTTTTCTTCATCCACAACACCTATGTGTAGCAAGATGCTATTGTAATGTATTCCACAACACCTTATCATATCCTTCATAAATAATTTCCAACTTTTCCCAAATCTCTCTAGCAGAATTCAAACCCATAACTTTCACAAGTTTAGTGTTAGAAAGACCACTTAAAAGATAATTTCTTGCTTTACCATTGTTCTCATAGGCCTTAATCTCATCATCAGTCTTCAAACCACTAGTATGCATAGTATATCTAGTCTCAACAAACTTCCAAACTCCAAATCCAAAAGATAACTGGAAACCTTCCATCCTTGGCTTCCAAAAATCATAGTCTAATCCATCAAACAAAGGAGCATCCCTCTTGTGCAACATTCTAGATCTACCTCAAGTGGTTAAGATTTCTTTCAAGGAACCTTTCTCTAATACCATTGTTGAATGCACACAAGAAAACTAAGAGGGGGGTGAATCAGTTGTACATTAAAACTTCAAAAAACCTCATGAACATTCATAATCATATTAAATTAATTAACCTTTTATCTATTAGAAAGATTTAACATGAAATAAAAGAATAAAAATTGAAACACAACACCAGATCTACATGGAAAAATCAAGAAGGGAAAAACCATGGTGAGGATTATCTCACAATATAAAGTAAATGCAACACTGAATACAATAGACTCACTGTCAAAGGGCACATTGCTAGATTATAGAAAATAAGAAAGAATAGTGTTATAGTGAGAACTCCATCTCAATGCAATAGAAAAGATCCACCACAACATCACCAACACATTTGTAGTCTCTTTGAAGATTATAGACACCTGCTCATTTCTTCTAAAGCTCTAACTCATTAATCTCACACCTCACTTCATAGATTCACACTTCACAACTCTACAATTTGCATCACATACAACATGACACAATTATCCATCAATTCATCATTTAATTTATACCTTCTTCAACCTTGAAAACATTCTCCAAGGTTGGCTATGCACCTCAACCATGAAAATTGAAATTAGGTCATCACTAAGCATTCCCACGGTGGAAAGGAATAAAAGTAGACCACTCCTCATCTAAACTCAGACCCAAATCATACATATCTACCACACCATGCTTTGAAAATTACTGAAGAAAATTCACATTTAGTGTAAACACCCAAGGTCGGTTGAACCAGTGTAAACAACATTAACATTTAAGTATACACTTCCTCAAATCCAAAGATGACGCATGGACCACACACAACACTTGAATACAATCTAGAATATTCCACAAACACCTTAAAATCCAATAAATTCCTTCACAAAAAATTTCACTTGAAGAATGTACATGCCTAGTACACTAAGATGACCTTCTATACTCTATAATTCAAGAAATCACCTTGCAAAGCACCAAACCACAAACAAGTTCAATTGAAGGTAGATATGAACCTCATTAGAACACTTCCAAAATTAAAAGACCATAAATCAAACTACAGAGAAATGTTGAGCAAAAATATTTCTCCTAGACACCACTGCAATATACAGTTCACACAATGGTGAACACAACTCTCTCCGCACGATGATCCAAACCAAGAAATTTTGGATATAGAACCTCTGAACACCTTTGATCAACATATCTAAAGTGCACAAGTAGATCTTCAAGATAGAAGAAATTCAGACCAGAACCAGAAAACCATACTATATATTAGAACACCTCTGCAACACACTATTTTTCTCTTTTATTCAAATTTTCTCAAAAGTGCTTGGAAACCAAGCATTAGATACATACTCATCATCTTAAACACTTCCTCATCACCACTTTAATTCAACTATACATTCATAGAATCTTATCAAAGCAACACTAGAGGTTGACACCAGTAGCACTTACTAATGACAACATAATGAAACTAATCAAAGCATCAACACAACCAGTCATCAATGACAACACAAACATAAGCTTGCAAAAATATTCCCCAAGCTTGTTGACATCAATGAAAGCACCAACTACTCATAAGTGCAACACTCCCTTTTGAGGTCAAGTTTTAGTTCCTCACAAAGGAGTGGTAGGCTATAAAAGGGCTCCATCTTCTTGGTGAACAATGATTGTTCCTCAGTTTGTTGGTCTTCTACTAGTATTATCCTTTTTGTTCTTGGTTGTTAGTTTTATTTCTTAGCTCCTATAGATATGAAAATAATCTTAGTCAATATCATGCATCTAAATTTGACTAATTAACATCAAATTCCTCTATTAATCAAATAAAGCCATTTATTGATTAATTCACTAATATTCATCATGCTTGATTAAATAAAACAATTTATTTAATTATATCCTCAAGGTCCTCTCATCTCATTTAATAAATGGGTATGTGGAGGATCATCATGGAAAAAATAGGTCCTTAAGTGGCAATGAAAATTCAAAAAATCAGAGTTGGGCAACTTGACATAAAAAATTTGAATAAGTTATCTATATTATTTCAAAAATATGTAAGAATAGAATCTGTGGAAAATTGAATGTAGTTTCTAAACTACTAGGTTAATTTTTGTATTAATTTTTGTAAAAAAAAATCTATTTGGTGAAAATTTGAAATTTCAAAGCAGTAGTACTAAAATTTCAGGGAAAAAAAAAGAAGTACGTGTCTGTCTGACCACCCTAACCATAATAAAATAATAATATTTTTTTATAAGATTTTAGATATAAGTATAGGACTCATGTTCGGATGTGATGCATATTTTTTTGTAATTTTTTTTCAAATAAATAATTAATTATGAATTTTTTATTATAACTTTTTAAAAATATAAAAACTCGTATGTTTGACCACCTCAACTTGATCAAAACTTAATGGAATTCATTTTTTTTTTTAATCCTATAGTATGCGAAGTATAGAATGTGACAATTGTTTTGGATTCAAAAAATGTGATACTATTTGAAAGCTATAGATGTTTTTCTATTAGACTATCAATCAGGACTTTAGTCATAATTCTAATAAAAAATAAATAATTATTATTTATTAGATTTTAAGTAAAATATAATTTATATTGGTAGAAAGATGAGAAGCTCCTTTACAAACCCCTTTCATTTCATCAATTTTAGGTAAAATAAAAGTCATCAGCCACATTGGCGAAGTCTGGAAAAATAAGGTAAGTTGTTAAACACGTTTTACGTGTTGACTTTTTAGGATTGGCAGGTCTGAACCAAATCCTGAGCCTAATACCGAGCCTAATACCGAGGCATTAAATTTTGTGTTAGAATATCATATATCCGATTCAAATCTGATATCAGATTTGAATTCGATATATGATATCTTTTAGATCAGTTTTAAAATAATTTATACAATCTTTAATATATGATTTAAAAATGCAATTAATTTTATAATTTAATATATATAATATCCAATAAAGTTTATAATGTAATATATTTAATATACAATTTATGATAATCTCTTACCGAATGATGTATTTAATATATAATATATTATTAAATGTATAATATTTAAATATTATTTCAATATTTTAGTTAATCTATAAATATTTTAATATTTTAGTTAATCCATAAATATTTAAATATATATATATATATATTACCAATTTATAAAATATTTAAATATTGTCTCTTTCCCTCTCGCTCTCTCCACCTCTATCTCTCTCAAGTCTCTCAATCAATCACTCCTCTCCTCTATCTCTCTCTATCTCTATTTGTCTTTGTCTCTATCTCTGTCTCTCTCTCACTCTCCCCTCTCCTTCTCACTCCCTCTCCTTCTATCTCTCCCTCTCTCCCTCTCCCTCTCCCTCA
>CM021100.1:974332745-974384908 GCA_007115665.2 Sequoiadendron giganteum | reverse complement strand
CCTCTCCCCTCTCTCCACTCTCTCCACCCTCTCTCCATGCATCATCCCCTATCTCCTCCCCTCTCCTTCTCCCCTACCCCTCTCTCTCCCTCTCCCACTCTCCCACTCTCTCTCTCCCTCCCCCTCCCCATATCTCTCTTCCTCCTCCTCTCTCTCCACTCTCTCCACCCTCTCTCCCTATCACTCTCCCCTCCCTCCTCTCTCTCCCCCAGTCTCCTCCTTCTCCCTCCCCCTCTCTCCCTCTTGCTCTCCTCTCTCCTATCTCTCCCTCTCTCTCCTCTTTCTCGGTCCCTCCTCCTCTCCTCTCCTCTCTCTCTCTCTCCTCCTATCTCACATCCCTTCATCATCTCTCCTCTCTCCCTCTCCCTCTCTCTCCTCTCTCCCTCTCCTCCTACCACTCTCCCTCTCCCTCTCCTCTCCTCTCCTCTCCTCTCTCCCTCTCCCTCTGGTCTGTGTGTGTGGGATATCATCAATTTGTGAAACTTCATTGTGCAGAGGTGAAATCTTACCGTTGCAGAACATGTTTTACAAATCGGATATTCGATTTGTGGGCCATAGAAAAACCCCATGTGGGCCATTTTTTGTGCATTCCAATGGACCCTGCATTCTTTTTTCAGCACTTTGCAGGCGACAAACATGCGGTTTCAGACAAGAAGAGACAAAGATAAAATTTTTGGAGCATCTTATACTCAAATTTTTCATACATAATGATTTTTTAGCATGTTTTATTTGGTATAATGGGGAGCAACAGTCGTCAGAAGCAGAAACGTAAGAGAAAGCTGACAAAAGAACAAATTGAAGGATATAGACAAAGAGATAGAGAAGGTCATAGGAAGAAAAGACAAGGTATGTTAAATATTGGTGAACTTGAGCCCTATGGTCTTTCAAGTGAAGAGGAAATTGAATATGTTCAAGGTGAAAATGTAGAACATGATATTGAAATTGGGAATGAAAATATTCAAATTGATATTGAAAATTTTCAAGGTGAAAATGTTGGAATTGAAGATGTTGAACATGATATTGAAATTGGGAATGAAAATTTTGAAATTGATAATGAAAATGTTGGAATTGAAGATGTTGAACATGATATTGAAATTGGGAATGAAAATATTGAAATTGATAATGAAAATGTTGGAATTGAAGATGTTGAACATGATATTGAAATTGGGAATGAAATTGTTCAAATTGATATTGAAAATGTTCAAGGTGAAAATTTTGGAAATGAAGATGTTGAACATAATATTGAAGCAAGTGTGAATTATGTTTCACCAGATTACACGAGAAATGAAGAACCTTGTGTGGAAGAAAGACGTATTCCAAATTCAAGACCTTCAAGGACCCCTAAATGGTTAGTTGAAATTGATGACAACATTATAAACAATTTTGAAGGCAAGAGGTCAACATGAACTATTCGGTTGTGGGCTAGAATAATTTTCAACCAATATTTTAGCGATAACATATTGACTGAGCAATGCCAATTTTTTGTACAATTGATAAAGATGCAAAAGATGAGACCTTTGCCAACCAAATTGAAGATTCGCCTGAACAAGAGGACCGAAAAAAATTCTATTATTGTCAAAAATATTTTTAATGCTCTCAAGTCTATTAGAAAAAATAACAAGGAAAAAGATAAGAGAGCTTCTCGGAGAGTCATTACCACCGCCCTAGTAAGCCATCAATTGAAAAAGGCTCACTTTATGAGCCAAACTTTTATTGATTTTGACTTAAATCCTAAAACTTTGGATAGATCACTTGTAAGAAGAGAAATAATAGATGATCCTCTTCAAAATGATACATGGGCTTTTGCCGGAAGGCTTACACGTGTTGATAAGAAGCTAACCGATAATGTAAAGTAGGTAATTCCACAATTTTGGCAGGATAACTCTAGAGTATCACCCAAAGAAAAAGATGTTTTAAAGTTAAGAATTGGTAGTCGAGACCGTACACTGCATCCTAAACATTTCTTGGAATCGAGCCAAACAATGTTGTTCAACAAATTTATTCAAACACATCCAAATATGGAAATCTCACAAAGAACTTTTGAGGGTTTGAAGCCATTTTATTGTGTGCCTCTTAAGATTCGTAATACTTGTTGTTGCAAATACCATGTGGATTTTTCAATGTACCATGAACTATTATGCTATATCCGTTCTAATTTGCAAACTAATGAAATGTTGCAGGAGTGTGGTGCAATGCATCTTCCGAAATCATCAAGGGACTTGCTAGATCTATTTTTATGTTCTAGGGATGATGGTTCCTTTTTCTATAGAAATGAGTGTTTAAATGCCAAGTGCTCACAATGTGGTGGCTTGTCAAAGTTTTTTCAATGTTTTCATGAGGGTTCCAAACATGAATTTGGAAAGAATATTGTTGAGAAAAAGAGATATGAGATAGTCAAATATACTATTCAAAGTGGAGGTGAAGGTTCTAGATACGAGTTGGTTACAAAAGAATGCAGTGTTGCTGATTTTATTTCAGATTTTAAGGACAATCTTTTCTACAAATATGCAAGGCATAGTCATAGGTCTCAATGGTTGGATCAACAATTCAGGATATGTAAGGAATATTTTCTGATTGGCACTATTATATCAGCGGTTGATTTTGCTGAAAACAACACATTGCAACCACAAAATGAGGTACAATCTCAGTATTACAATTCCATTCAGATTGCTATTTTTGTCCACATAACGTTTAGACATGCACGTGATAGTACATAGGAGAATCAAAAGATAATCAGAGAGTATCATTTTTATATGAGTGATGATAGATCTCACTCGTTTGAGTATGTCCAGCATTTTTTCAAGAATTTTTTTGAGTTCTTGTAGGAGCATGATATAGCATTGGGCTGACATCTCATTTGATCAGATAACTATATAGGTCAATTCAAGAATGATCGTATGTTTTATTGGTTGAGTAGAATGCATTTAGAGAGGGGTGTACCTAATATTTGGAGTTTTTTTGAATCTGGGCATGGGAAAGGGGAGCATGATGGAGAAAGTGCATGTGTAAAGAGAGCTCTAGTTAAGGAGAAATTGAAGATTTCAGGAGAAAAAATCAATGATGCACGTTCTATTGTTGATAATTGGTGTAGTTCAACATTGTCACAGGGAGGGACACTTGATTCAACAGTGCACAGATTCTTTTGGTTGGTTGGTTGAGGAGGATACAATGGGAGGCAGATTGGATTGCCATACAATCAAAGATTCTTCAAAGATGCATTCGTTTCGAAGCTCAGATGCAAGCACATGGACCATTTGGACATGACAGTTGGCTTTTTTTTGTAGAGTTGTATTCAGTGTGAGTGGGATCAATGCGAGTCAAGTGAGTGGGTGGATACATGGGTTCCACAGTATCTAACTCCTTTATCTCAAACTATATCCTTGACAAATTACACAATGAAAAGTTTATTTGATTACGACCGACTTTCAGATCTACTACATCCAGGACATGTTTTTGCAGTTGTTGCACTGCAGGGGAATGAAGAGAGATGAAAATATTGGTTGGCTTGGTGTGTATAGGTAAAGCACAAGCTAACACAATCGATGGAAGATTATGATGGGTTCGTGTATCCTACAGGTTCAGTTGTGGTTGTAGGAACTTGGTTGCGAACATACATGATTAGAAAAAGTTCGTTGGGTCATCAAGAATGAAAGTTGCACCACTTTGCAACTTTACACTGCTTGCATTTGGCAACTTTTCGCTCAACTGAAAACTCATCACCACGGGAAAATGCCTTTGAGATAAAAAATCCGAGATAGGTTATTGTAGATGGTCTCAACACGATCCCATATCCTCAGATGAAAAGTCTGTAAGCATCACAGTTTCTAAGAAATAGTCTGTCAAAGTTTGCTACCTTTGAGCACTTTGGACTCTTAAGAGAAAACGTCGCTCCAATGCAGCTTAGAGTGATTCGGTGTATTTGGATGCAAGAGAGAACCATACCTAGCATAAATGTACCCATCCGGATGTGTTGGAATAGTCCGTTGGGTCGTACGAGTTAGAGAATGAAATTTGCACCACTTTGTAACTTTACACTGCTTGCATTTGGCAACTTTTCCCTCAACTAAAAACTCATCACCATGGGAAAATGCCTTTGAGATAGGAAAAACCGAGAGAGGTTATTGTAGATGGTCTCAACACAATCCCATATCCTTAGATGAAGAATATGTAAGCATCATGATTTCTGAGAAATAGTTCATCAAAATTTGCTTCCTTTTAGCACTTTGGACTCTTAAGGGAAAATGTCGCTCCAATGCAGCTCAGAGCGATTCAACATATTTGGGTGCAAGAGAGAACCATAAATAGTGTAAATGTACCCATACGTATGTGTTGGAACAATCCGTTGGGTTGTACGAGTTCGAGAATGAAAGTTGCACCACTTTGCAACTTTACACTGATTGCATTTGACAATTTTTCCCTCAATTGAAAACTCATCACCACGGGAAAATGCCTTTGAGATAGAAAAACCAGAGAGAGGTTATTGTAGATGGTCTCAACACAATCCCATATCCTCAAATGAAGAGTCTGTAAGCATCACGGTTTCCTAGAAATAGTCCATCAAAGTTTGCAGCCTTTTAGCACTTTGGACTCTTAAGGGAAAACGTCGCTCCAATGCAGTTCAGAGCGATTCGATGTATTTGGGTGCAAGAGAGAACCATACCTAGTGTAAACCTACCCATCCAGATGTGTTGGAACAGTTTGTTGGGTCGTACGAATATGAGAATGAAACTTGCACCACTTTGCAACTTTGCACTGCTTGCATTTGGTAACTTTTCCCTCAACTGAAATCTCATCACCACGAGAAAATGCATTTGAGATAGAAAAAACTGAGAGAGGTTATTATATATGGTCTCAAAATGATCCCATATCCTCAAATGAAGAGTCTGTAAGCATCACAGTTTTCGAGAAATAGTCCATCCAAGTTTGCTGCCTTTTAGCACTTTGGACTCTTAAGGGAAAATGCCGCTCCAATGCAACTCGGAGCGATTCCACGTATTTGGGTGCAAGAGAGAACCATACCTAGCATAAAAATACCCATGCAGACATGTTGGAATAGTCCATTGGGTCGTACGAGTTCAAGAATGAAAGTTGCATCACTTTGCAACTTTACATTGCTTGCATTTGACAACTTTTCCCTCAATTGAAAACTCATCACCACGGGAAAACGCCTTTGAGATAGAAAAAACCGAGAGAGGTTATTGTAGATGGTCTCAACACAATCCCATATACTCAAATCAAGAGTCTGTAAGAATCACGGTTTCCTAGAAATAGTCCGTCAAAGTTTGCTTCCTTTTAGCACTTTGGACTCTTAAGGGAAAACGCCGCTCCAATGCACCTCAGAGAGATTCGATGTATTTGGGTGCAAGAGAGAACCATACCTAGCATAAAAGTACCCATTCGGATGTGTTGGAACAGTCTGTTGGGTCGTACAAGTTCGAGAATGAAAGTTGCACCACTTTGCAACTTTACACTGTTTGCATTTGGCAACTTTTCCCTCAACTGAAAACTCATCACCGTGGGAAAATGCCTTTGAGATAGCAAAAATCGAGAGAGGTTATTGTAGATGGTCTCAACACAATCCCATATCCTCAAACAAAGAGTCTGTAAGCATCATAGTTTTTGAGAAATAGTTTGTCAAAGTTTGTTTCCTTTTAGCACTTTGGACTGTTAAGGGAAAACGCCGCTCCAATGTAGCTCAGAGTGATTCAACGTATTTGAGTGCAAGAGAGAACCATAAATAGCATAAAAGAACCTATCCAAATGTGTTGGAACAATCCGTTGGGTTTTACAAGTTCGAGAATGAAAGTTGCACCACTTTGCAACTTTACACTACTTGCATCTGGCAACTTTTCCCTCAACTGAAAACTCATCACCATGGGAAAACACCTTCGAGATAGCAAAAACCAAGAGAGTTTATTGTAGATGGTCTCAACATGATCCCATATCCTCAGACGAAGAGTCTGTATGCATCATGGTTTCCGAAAAATAGTCCATCAAAGATTGTTGCCTTTTAGCACTTTGGACTCTTAAGGGAAAACGCCACTCCAATGCAGCTTAGAGTGATTCGACATATTTGGGTACAAAAGAGAACCATACCTAGCATAAACGTACCCATCCAGATGTGTTGGAATAGTCTATTGGGTCGTACGAGTTTGAGAATGAAAGTTGCACCACTTTGCAACTTTACACATCTGTAGAGATTTAGGGATGTCCTCTTCAAATCATTCTATTCTGAATAGGTTTGTGAAGCTACCAATGTTAAATCCAAGTTGGCTGAATTTGAGAAAATTGTATCCTAGTAAACACAATAGAGGCCCCACTTCTTCTTGAATGCAGGAGTACCATCTGACTCTTTATCTCCATTCCTCTTGAAGCATCTTTTCTTTCCTCCTTTTCCTTCCTTTTTTGAGGATTGAGCGGAAAGAACATGAATGTCTTCATTTGTAGGGCTTCGTCCAATACCTCTCACAACCAACCTTGACTCCTCTTGAATACAGTCAACCCTCAACCGATCAAACTTGGGAAGTTTCGATCTCATGTCGATTCCTTGAATGTAAGACTCCCAAGATGAAGGAAGACCATTAAGAGCCAATATGGTCAAATCTTTGTCATCAACAATATGACCATTTCTTTCGCTATCTTCAACTTAGAGATCAAATAATACAACTGAAAGAACTCAAAAAATGAAACACATAAGACAATGAACACAACAAGAAATTTGCTTACAACTTAGGCCCAGCTGATGATTGAATTTGATACAATGAATAATAGCACCTCTCATAGATGCAAAGATACAATCAAATATGCTTCTCCTTGAAATCGGCCTGTTGCTGGAAGATGAAGCGCTGCTGCTCAAGTGCAAAATTTTGCTTGGATTGCAAATTATGCTGAATGAACTTGTTTGAGGAAATGGAAAAACATCACCTCGTATTTATACAAAATAAGGTGACTCTTCAAGGAGGTCGACCTCTCTTGAAAATAATAAATTAAAAAATAATATCAAAGAAGGTCGGCCTCATCCATTTAAATAGAATGAGTATAAATTAAATAGCCATAGGCTATCATTTAATTTATTACAACTTAATGTGATCACTATCATGTATGAAAAATGTGGTAGCATAGACAAGGCAGTGGACTATTTGAAAAAAATCTTCAAAGAAATGTGGTCTCATAGAATTCAATGACAAACAATGCAATTGACAACTGCTCATAGGTTTTAGTTATGCAATGTGAAGTAATTGCATAACTACTTAGGTTGAATTTGTAAGAACTATATTGTGATTGAAAATTTTTCATCTATGAACATCTAGTTGTTAGTTATGCAATGTGAATTAATGATTTGAGTTTGAAAGATGTGTAATGCAATGTAATCAGTGATATAAATATAAACTACATAATATAACCATTCAGTTTTAAGCTATTGTACATTGATATCTAACTATTGCTCAAGATAAAGTTTTTAAAGAGTTTAATCATGCACATGAGGAAAAAATTAAATTTCGATTGTCAACTTCTATATATCAAATTATCCAATAATCAAGTGTATGCCCATATACAAAAATGACATCGATGCCAACTCAAACAAAGTTTTACAAAATGTGGCATATGTTGAGAAACAATGTCTCAATTTCCAGTTTTATGCCCTTTCATACCTTCCTTGGCGTTATTCTTGTTCTCCTATTGGCCTTTACTACTTTATCGCGGCAGCTCCATCTGGTTCTGGCGGTGACAGGTTTGGCGGTGACCGCCCTACTGCAGCCAGCCAAGAGACTGACAGCGATGGCCGTGGTAAATCCGCCAGCAGCCTGGCTGGCGATTACCGCCCTACCGTGGCCAGCCAAGAGGTTGACCACAGTGGCCATGGTAAAGCCACCAGCTGCCTGGTTGGCAGTTACTGCCATACCGCAGCTAGCCAAGAGGCTGACTGTGGTGGCCGCAGTAAAGCTGCCAATGGCTTGGCTGGTGGTTATCGCCATACCGCGGCCAACCAAGAGGCTGATCGTGGTGGCCGTGCTAAAGCCGACAGCGGCCTGGCTAGCAGTTACCGCCCTACCGCGGCTAGTCAAGTGATTGACCACGGTGGCCATGGTA
The DNA here is from genome assembly GCA_007115665.2 of Sequoiadendron giganteum. Lineage (NCBI taxonomy): Eukaryota > Viridiplantae > Streptophyta > Pinopsida > Cupressales > Cupressaceae > Sequoiadendron > Sequoiadendron giganteum. The sequence continues at coordinate 974,376,817 of CM021100.1, read as the reverse complement.
AGACCGCCAACAGTCTGCCAAGCTGGTTACCGCTGTACCACGGTGTGCCTTGGGGCCGGCTATGGTAGCACGGTAACCTTGGGAGATAGAGATCGAGTGGAATTAGGCTACTTACCACCATACTGTGGGTTGGTCGAGTGGGGTCTGTGGTAGCCTGATAAGGTCTGTGGGGAGCTCAGATGAGCTTGGTGACTGGTTTGACTAAGTTGGACTCGGTGTCAAAAGCGAATAGAGAATGGTTTGTAGAGACATGGCTCAGTGTCAAAGCATGATTGGCTGGTGGCCACAGTCGTAGCAGCAGTAATTGCAGGTCGATTTAGGGTGGCAAACAGGACCTGATTTGGGTAAAGCAATTATGGCCTTCGTGGCTCGATGCAATGAGATCAGTATGGGTAGATCTTTGGTGCGATTGAATCAGACATGATTGTACCTGGTGATCGGTGGTTAATTGATAGAATTAAATGAAAAGTCTGACTTAAGGAAGTAGAGGATTTATTGCAAAGCATAGTAAGTTTGAACTATATGTTTTTTTTTTTGGAGGGAGAACATTGTAATAGTGAGATAATTCGAATAGTGCTGCTGTGAGCTGATCAGAGAAGACTGTATTTTGTATTTAATTATTTTGTTACTATAATACAATTAGTCTGGACTTTGTGTGGTGGGTTTTTTACTTGAAAATGTTTTCCCACGTATATCTGGTGTCATCTGTGAATGCTCATCTTTGTGTAATATTTATTTTACATGCTTGTACTCATCTCAAGTAGTTTTAGAAAGCTATTGAAGTTGGTTTATGCTTTTATCCTCTATTGTATTAGTGTTAAAGGAATGTATTCCACACTATTGGGTCTTTAGATCCATGCCTTTTTTCCCTTCAAGTGGTATCAGAGCTTGGCTAGTTGTGTTATCCTTGTAGGAAATATCAGTTTTTTGTGGTAATACTATTTTAGTGGGAGTCTTGCGTTGTTAAAACTTGTTTCCGTTTGAGATGGTGAGTACATCTGGTAGAGTAGACATTGGAAAATTCAATGGAAGTAACTTTGAGTTATGGAAACTCAAGATAGAAGACTTGCTTGTGGATAGAGACCTCTAGATTGTAGTTTCTGGAACTAAGCCACAAAGTACAATGCAAGAAGCTTGGGATCTTGCTGATAGAAAAGAAAGAGGTTCGATAAGACTGAGTCTAGCCGATTCTGTACTTCTGAACGTCCATGAGGAGCAGTCTGCAACTTCATTGTAGAAGAAGCTTGGTGATATTTATCAGGGAAAGTCTCTGGTAAATAAGTTATTCCTGAGGAAGAAGTTGTATTCCTTGAAGATGGAAGAAGTTGCATCTGTTGCAAACCATCTGAACTCATTTAACATGAGTGTTACTCAGCTAGCTTCTGTAGATGTAAAGATAGAGGAGGAGGATCATTGCATGCTCCTATTGTGTTCGTTACCTGACAGTTGGGATCATCTTGTGATGGCCATTGGAAGCACTACTGCTGCTTTTAAAGATGGAAGACGTGGTTGCCTCACTGCTATCTGAAGAGATGTGTTGGAAGTCTTCAGAGATGGCCAAAGAGGCTCTTGTTGTTTGAGGTAGACCAAAGGAGAAGGGCAAGAAGAAAGACAAGTAGTCAAAATCAAAATCTGCAGGGAGATCAAAGTCTCCTGGTAAAATGTTCAAGGTGAGATGCTGGAACTGTGGGAAACCTGGTCATATCAGGAAGGACTACAAGGAGAAGAAGAAGAAGAATGCTTCTAACAACGAATCTTCTCAAAGTGATGTAGACGCCTTCATTGTAGCAGCCTTGACAACTCAGGCATTAGATGATGTTTGGTTAGTTGAATCAGGTGCTTCTTTTCACATGATGTCCAATAGAGAATGGTTCTTTAAATCTAAAAAATATGATGGCAGAAAGGTTTACTTGGAAAATAATTCAACGTTGGAGATAGTTGGAAGAGGAAGAGTTAGAATTCATTTTCCTTACGAGAGAATCAAAGGTATTGGTGGCGTACTTCACATACTAGGTCTGGCTCAAAATCTTCTTTCTGTCAGTAAGTTAAATGATGTTGGTATAGAAGTTTCTTTTTCAATTAAGGGGTGTAAAATGGCTAGAGATGCAATGGTGCTAGCTAAGGGTGTTCGTATTGGCACTCTGTACAAGCTGGATGCATGTCATGTTCTTTGTAACAGTGCCTTTGTAAAGTCATGTAATATTGCACCTGTAGAAAAAGATGAAGTCTCTTCTTTGGTTGCAAATGCAATGGAGGTAAGACTCCTAGCCAAGAAGACTATGCTATGGCATCATAGACTTGGTCACATTTTTGAGAAAGGTTTAAAAACCTTGAAGAATAAAAATCTTGTAGAAGGGCTTGATGATTGTAACCTTAAGTTCAATTTTTGCGAGCATTGCATCTATGGAAAACATCACCGTGTTTCTTTTTATTCTAGTCCTCACAAATCTTCTGGTATACTGGATTATGTTCATTCTAATGTGTTTGGTCCAGTTAATGTTCCTTCATTATCGAAGTCTAGATATTATGTTTCTTTTATTGATGACTATTCGAGAAGGGCATTTGTATACTTCATTAAAAGTAAATCAAAAGTGTTTAGTCGGTTTAAAGAATTTAAATCTTTGGTTGAGAATCAGAGTAGAAGGAAAATTAAGTGTTTAAGGACAGAAAATGGTGGTGAATTTTGTTCTGCAAATTTTGAGAGGTATTGCACTGATCATGGAATTAAAAGGCACAAGACAATGCCTTACACTCCACAACAGAATGGAGTTGCTGAAAGGTTGAACAAGACATTGATGGAAAAGGCAACGAGTATGTTGAGTGGTGCTGGTCTGGAGCAGAAGTTCTTGGTTGAGGCTGTGGCTACAACATGTTATTTGATAAATAGATCTCCTTGTGCAACTCTTATTGATAAGACACCTTTGGAAGCATGGTCTAGTAAGAAGCCCTCTTTGAGACATGTCCGTGTGTTTAGCTGTGAGGCATATGTTTATGTGACAAATGAAAAGAGATCTAAACTGGACAACAAGGCTGTCAAATATATTTGCATCAACTATGGAGTTGGCATGAAAGGATACAAGCTTTGGAACCTTGATACTAAGAAGGTTTTGTACATCAAAAGCGTGATATTTCATGAGCTAAAAAATTCAGTTAGTGATCAATAGCTTGGGAAAAATCAGAGTGACAAGAAGAAGGATGCAGTTGAAATTCCCCAAACTCCAGAAAGGGAAGAGCTGCATGGTGTACCTAAGACTGAGGAGAACTCAAGCAGCTCTGGAAGTTCTGATGATGAAGAACAACCTTAGCCTATAAGAAGATCTACACGAGAAAGAAGACAACCTGATAGGTATGGTTTCTCTATGTTAGATTCAAATTGTACCTATGCTTTAATTACCAGCACTAATGAGCCTAGGACTATAAAAGAAGCAATCAGCATGGCTGATTCAAAGTCTTGGCTGGAGGCCATGAATGAAGAAATGGATTCTTTGAAAAAGAATGATACCTAGAATTTGGTACCACTGCCTAAAGGGCGAAAGCCTGTTGGCTGTAAGTGGATATTCAAAAAGAAGACAGGTCCTGATGGCAGTGTTGAGAAGTAAAAGGCACGACTGGTTGCATAGGGATTTTCTCAAATTGAGGGAATAGATTATGGAGAGATTTTTTCCCCTGTAGCAAAGCTGACATCCATCAGATTTCTATTGTCTTTAGCAGCCGTGTATGATTTTGAAATTGAGCAGATGGATGTGAAGACAACGTTTCTCCATGGTGAGCTAGAAGAAGAAATCTACATGTCCCAGCCTGAGCATTTTGTTGAAAGAGGTAAACAAAATCTGGTCTGTAAGTTAAATAAATCTCTCTATGGTTTAAAGTAATCTCCTAAAATGTGGTACCAGAAATTTGACACTTTTGTGTTGTCAATTGGATTTGTGAGATCAAAATCTGATCATTGCATTTATTATAAATCTGAGAATGATCATGTGCTTGTTATCACCCTGTATGTGGATGATATGTTATTTATTGGAAATATCAAGACTATGATTTCTGACCTTAAATCTTTGTTGTCTGCAAAGTTCGAGATGAAAGATCTTGGTCTAGCTAGGTACATTCTTGGAATGGAGATTACCAGGGACAAAAGAGAAGAAAGCTTTGGGTCAATCAGAGTAAGTATGTGAAGACAGTTCTGGAGAGGTTTAGCATGGATGACTGCAAGCAGCTTGTTGTTCCAATCATGCATGGAACTAAGCTGTTTGTTGAAGACTGCCTAAAGTATGATACTGAGATGGAGGACATGACTAGTGTGCCTTATTCAAGTGTTGTTGGCAGCTTGGTGTATGCCATGGTCTATACAAGACCAGATATTGCCCAAGTAGTGGGAGTTCTAAGTCGATTTATGGAAAACCTAGGAAGATCACATTGGGATGCTGTGAAGAGAGTTTTCAAGTATTTGAAGGGGACTTCAGATTATGCACTGTGTTACCATGGCAGCATGGTTGCATCATAAAGGACTCTCAACATCCTTGCATATGTTGATTCAGATTGGGTAGGGGACATTGACAACAAGTGATCCACCAATGGATACACTTTCATGCTTAATGGTGGAGCTATTAGTTGGATGAGCAAGCGACAGGCTGTAGTTGCTTTATCCATGACAAAGGCAAAGTACATGGCTGCAACTCATGCATGTAAAGAGGCTGTCTGGTTAAACCATTTGTGTTCGGACATTGGATTCACTGTTGGGAAGATTTCAATCTGCTGTGATAGTAAAAGTGCCATTCGTTTGGCAAAGAATCCAACCTTTCATGCCAAGACCAAGCACATTGATGTGCAATATCATTTCATAAGGGATATGGTTGAAGATGGCAAGATCAGTCTGGAAAAGGTGGACACCCTGAGGAATGTTGCAGATGCTTTGACAAAGCCGGTTAGCACAGTCAAGTTCAGATGGTGCGCAAAATCGATGGGCCTTGGGGCCTATGACAGATAGTGAATTTTTGTTGCAATGGGGTTGTTGGAAATGTTCGCCAAGTGGGAGCTTATTGAGAAACTATGTCTCAATTTCTAGTTTTATGCCCCTTCATACCTTCCTTGGCATTATTCTTGTTCTCCTATCGGCCTTTACCACTTTACCGCGGCGGCTCCATCTGGTTCTGGCAGTGACAAGTCTGGCGGTTACTGCCCTACTGCAGCCAGCAAAGAGGCTGACCGTGATGGCCACGATAAAGCCGCCAGTGGCCTGGTTGGCGGTTATCACCCTACCACGGCCAGCCAAGAGGCTGACCGTGGTGGCCACAGTAAAGCCGCTAGCGGCCTGGCTAGCAGTTATCGCCATACCACGGCCAACCAAGAGGCTGATTGTGGTGGTCGCGGTAAAGCCGCTAGTGGCCTGGTTGGTGGGTACCGCCATACCATGGACAACCAAGAGGCTGACTGCGATGGCTGCGGTAAGGCCACCAATGACTGGCTGGCGCTTACCGCCCTACTGCGACTAGTCAAGTGACTGACCACGGTGGCCACGATAAGACTGCCAACAGTCTGCCAGGCTGGTTACCACTGTACCACGGTGTGCCTTGGGGCCGGTTGCGGTAGCACGATAACTTTGGGTGACAGAGCTCGAGTGGACTTGGACCGTTTACCGCCATATCGTAGGCTAGACGAGTGGGGTCTGTGGTAGCGTGATAAGGTTTGTGGGGAGCTCGGATGAGCTTGGTGACTGGTTTGACTGAGTTGGACTCGGTGTCAGAAGTGAATAGCGAATGGTTTGCAGACACATGTTTAGTGTCAAAGCATGATTGGCTAGTGGCCAAATTTGTAGCAGCAGTAATTGCAGGTTGATTTAGGGTGGCAAACAGGACCCGATTTGGGTAAAGTAGTTATGGCATGGGTGGCTCGATGCAATGAGATTGGTATGGGAAGATCTTTGGTGTGATTGAATTAGACATGATTGTACTTGGTGATCGACGGTTAACTGATAGAATTAAATGAAAAGTCTGACTTAAGGAAGTAGAGGATTTATTGCAAAGCATAGTAAGTTCGAACTATATGTTTTTTTTTGGAGGGAGAACATTGTAATAGTGAGATAATTCAAGTAGTGCTGCTATGATCTGATCACAGAAGACTGTATTTTGTATGTAACTATTTTGTTATTGTAATACAATTAGTCTGGACTTTGTGTGGTGGGTTTTTTACTTGAAAAGGTTTTCCTACGTATATCTGGTGTCATCTATGAATGCTCATCTTTGTGTAATATTTGTTTTATATGCTTGTACTCATCTAAAGTAGTTTTAGAAAGCTATTGAAGTTGGTTTATGCTTTTCTCCTCTATTGTATTAGTGTTAAGGGAATGTATTCCACACTGTTGGGTCTCTAGATCCATGCCTTTTTTCCCTTCAGCATATGCCATCTCAATATGTATTCAAAATTTACATGCCAAAATGTCTATCTCATCCTAAACTACTGGTGGATCATCAAAATGGAGCCTCTTTGAAGTACTCATTGGCTCTAAAGGTAGCTACACATGAAAAATTCAAACCACAATTGAGATTAGCTATACTATATAATTTAAAATCAAATAATTAACATCAAAACCAATATACATTGAATTTTAATTGAACTCTAAAATTGAAATCTTGATTACCTGAAATATACGTCTCTTGAAAGGGTCAGGAGTCCTAGAATATACCAAATAAACTTTTGAAATGCCAATCTATATATGTGAACAAAAACATAAAATTGATCCAAGTTAGCATACGATTATTGGTAATAGGAACTTATTTACCAAACACAAAATATAATAAGCACATACCTCTTTAGGTTGTTCTTTTTCTTTATCTCCTTCAGGTGTTTCAAACCTCCTCCTTGAGGTGTTTCAACACCTACTCTTTGAGGTGTTCTGATAACTACTCCTTTAGGCGGTGTGTCCCTTGTCATCATATCTATATAGCTCATAATTGCCTGAACAAAAAATTGACAAGTACATATGAAACTACCAATCTATGTCGACGTATGTATAATGAATATAAGATCTTAAAATTCTTAATTCAATCCAATTTGAGTTCAATTACCTTCCCCTTATCTAGATTTGCACCTCCATAGTCTAGACGATGCTACGCCTCACTTGCACTAGGTATTTCCTATAGGAGGAAAACAAGATAAACATATAAGTTATTATATAATTTCATTAATGACAATTCAAATGACAAGCAAGTATATAATATAAAATGTAAACGAGTGAGTGTGAAAATATATACTGCGTGTGTGTCCAAGCCAAATGAAATGGCCCTAAGGGTGCTATCAGTCACCTGTGTGAGCTCCTCCTCAGACATCAACTGTTAAATAGACAATGTAAATAAATATTAGTACTTGATACTATCTCTTATTAATATTGATTTAAAAACAAATGCAAGTTAGGAAATTACAACTTAAATCTTACCTGTGTCACTATTCTAGCATCTCCCTCTCTAGCAGGAGAGGACTCTGTAGGGTGCGCTCCACTCCCCTGTGACTAATCTATAATTTCCACATCATGGAGGTCATAATCAGAAGTGTCCAAGGGATGCTCAGCGGGCTGTATAGGAGGACCCAAGCATATCTGGTGGCACATAGTGCAAGTATGTGGCACACAAATATGTGGACCTAAGGAGGATGATGCAGCAACACTCGAGCCTTCACCAGCATCACCAAAATGTGGCTGAGCTACTGTAGAAGCATGCAAAACCAAATGACCACTCAAAGAGTGAATAGCCTGAATAGTCTGTGTGGATGCACCCTGGATAATCTCTAGATGATATATTGGAGGTGGTGAAGGAAGGGGAACATTTGGGCGTGAGACTACTCTAACTGCCCTTGGTCTATCTTAGGGTATACCTCCACCGATGCCCTGGAAGGGTTTAATGTCAAAGTAATTGACATGATGCCCTAACACAAACTCAACATATAATTTTTTAATAAAGTAAAATGGTATGTCAGAATTATTGTTCGGTGGTTTATCAAAAACCATACACCAAGGATCCCAAAAGGTAGCTACAGTGTCCCTATGCATGCACCATTTTATGGAAAGTTTTGTTTTATTAACATTCACTAGCAAACCGGTGCGGGGGTCAATGAATAATGAGGGTATTTGAGCTTTGGTTATTTCCAGATCTTTCACATCATCGTAAGACAATCCACATCGATAATATTCCCTCATGTCTTCTCGCCACGAATAAAAGGAATTATGTTGGGTGGAGAGGGTTTCTATATTTTTAATTATTTCCTTCAATGTGTTTGTCATATCTCTCAAACGAGGCATTGTTTGATAAATTTCACAAATGCCCCTCAATCGCCCCAATTTTTCACCAATTAAGTCTTGAATTGGTGGCTGTGGAGGTGGTGGAGCATTTCGCATTTGTGGATTTTCATTCGCAGCCATGATACTTGATTAAAGTTAAAAACTAATTAAACCAATTGAAATTACACAATATAAATGAAATTATTGTAAAAAAACCCTAGATTTTAATAAAAATCCAAAGAAAACCATACTTTTTCACAAAAATCAATAACAAACTCTTATTGTTGATAAAAATACATCAACAACACTAATTTTTAATCAAGATCTATTTCAAAACATTAATTTTGAATAAAAAATCAAAGTAAACTCTAGTTTTTTAAAAAAATCAATAGAAAACCCATTTTTTGAATTTTTTTTAATAAATTTACCTACTTAAACTTAAGAGAATCTACTTGAAAAATCAATTACAAGATTGAAAAAATCAAATACATACCTTTGAAATTGGATATCTGATCAAAGCGGATATCGGATTTGGGTTTTTCCTTTTGCGCTCGCTTCAAACTGTGAGAAATGAAGTTGAAAGAGTCGGCTGTTTTTTTATATACTATTTCCAGAAATCGAATATCCAATTTGGATCGGATATCCGATTTGTGGAAAATAGGTTTGGTTTTTGGTTCGGGTAAATGTACTGACACCCGAACCTAGAAAAGTCAACTTGACATTTTTCGCGTTTTTGAGTCGATCCAAAACGTGATTTTTTCTCATTGGCACTTTTTGGCCCATCATGATCCTGCACATACCCAAATCACACTAATTAAATCACATGTCAAATCCCTAGATCCCTAAATCCTTTCAAGTTAATTAATCTGAATTAATTAAGGTCCATAATCCAAATTACCCATCCTCTAGGTTTTGACTCAACTTGGGTGAAACCTAAACCCTTGACTAACCCACCCACTTGCACATGAAATTAATTTTATGTAATTATCTAATTACCCCTATTTTCCCTCACAAGGAATATTCCCTCATTAACTCTATTTGTTTGACTTTCTTGCCCAAACAAATTTCCCCCAAAATGTCTCAACCATATGCATTTAAATCCATCTTTCAAATTTCAAATCCACCTAATTGAATTTACTTGCACATTCTCCAAAATATGCTCATTCCTCCTCTAATCACATGTGGACAAGTGCCCTTCTCTCATTGGTTGGTCTTTTGTCCCATATTCATCCATTTTTCCTCTCTTTCCATCATTCTCTTCTATAAATAGAGGGCCTCTTCTATTGAATTGACATCCACAATCTTAGCATTCTCACTATAGGCATTTTGATTTCATCACTTGCATCTTTCATCTTCATCGCATCTTGTCCATCACATCAAGAAGCTTATCCAGGGGGTGGGAAAGGGAATCCTTTCCACATCAAAGGAGCACCACTCCCACTATGGGATAGAGTTCGATCTTGCTTTCTTATGCTTTCATTTAGTTTTTTTTGTTCTATTTTATTTTGTTGGCATAGGTAGCATGATCAAGTATTTCATAGGGATGTTCTATTTTCCTTGTTTAGATTGATTAATGGTAACATTGGTCATGGTTTGAACAAGATTACAGAAAAAGCATCTACAATTCCCATTTCTTTTGCTTTCTTGTGGTCTCACTTCTTGTAAGACCCTTGCTATTTTGTAATGTGTTTGGATCCTTCCCACTTAATCTTAATAAAAAATCATAGTTTAGTACACTCAATTATAAATAGTACAAACTAAATAATCCATCTCTTCTAATTATTCTTCTTCAAGGGAAAAAGACTCAAAATACCATTGAATCCAAGTCTAAAGCATCAAAACCTAGTGCTGAAATTTTAACTAGAGAGGTCTAAATTATTCTAATTCAAATAAAAAAAACTTAAATTTTTAGTAGTTTCATAAATCTAATGAATTAGATGTAGTTATTAGATGCATGATTGAAAATTTTAGGAAAACATTCATTTTGAGAACATAATTATTGATGGGTTTATTGGGTGCAAGATTCTAAAATGATGGAAACAATTTTATGAGATTATTGGTGTAAATTTTATAAAAAAAGAAGTCATTGAATTGAAATGATTAAATTCAAATTTTTTTAAATTTTTCAAAATCTTTTTGTTTAGCTATCTCTATTGCTTCTTAAGTCAAATTGACATAATTATTAATTGATTCTTTTAGTCCATCACAATCATCCCATAACCTAAATTTAACATCCATTTACATGTTAAAATAATAATTAGTTTTTAAATAAGATAGAGAGGGAGATCTTAAATACATCAATTTGAAATTTATCAAAAAATATCAACCTTGAGATGCTTATGTTGAAATGATTATTTAAAATATATAGCTAAAGATAAAATGCATGTGTGTATACATATGTATTAATGTATAAGTTTATAAATATGTACATGTGGTTTAGTGAAAATATTAGAAGGTGGGAGTAAAAGAAAAAGCGAAGGTGAAGATATTAAAACTCAAGATAGGGGCAAAGATGAAATGGAGTATGGATTTAGAAAACACTTGAAGTGGGCTAAGGATACTACAAAAGGAAACATGATCCTAGTTCATGATCAACTAAGGAAGAACGCCACCATGATGGTAGAATGACTCTTTGGATAAAATTTGTAAAGGTTTTCTCAATTCAATCCTTTCTCAAGCAAAAAAAATATCTACTCATCAAATATTACTCCCAAATAAATAAAATGATTTACAAGGAATATAAAAATGGATCAAATCCTTTTCATGAACATGGTTCTTTTTTAGAGGAATTAATCATTGAGACCAATCAAAATTTCTCTCATATTGATAGCTAGAATATCAATTGAGGAGTCAAACTTGAAAGCTAGGGAAAAATATGCAAACCTTAATGGGCACCTACATCTACCCTTGGAATATTGGAGGCTTCTATTTAAGGTATTTTAATCTAATTTAATTAGCTTTAAAATAGTAGGATGTATCTCAAAAATAATTCTTTGATTATAATTTGTTGGCGGTGAATTTTCCGACGGTGAATTGTTGACATGAATTTGCTTGATATCATTAAGACCAACCATCATATGCAGCTCAAAAAGTTGTAATCTATTTCTACATTGATCCCGTAAAATTTGACGCTTAAAAAATGTGTTTTGAATTTAACTCTCTCCGTCTAATTCGTTTCCCTAATGGCAGCCTTAAACTAAGTGAATTTTTTTTGAAAAAATAATGTAAATATTACTGACTTAATCATTCTCAAGAGCTCAAGTGTAATTATATGTTCTATTTCTCTACCATCATGGAAAATAATTGAGAGTAAAATTTAGAGAGAAACCAAAACTCCTTGTTATTACTACATAACCAATAAGAACGAAGATGCAAGAAATGCATCTCTTCAAATATGGTTTAACCCTGGCTATGCAGCAATTTTGTTTATACTCCCTGCAAACTTATATGCATCTCATACAAGGACGAATTGGAAAATATTACTATCTTTGTAGATTAACCATGGTAATTGAAAGCGTAGTTTTAAAACTAATGGACAACCCAGGCTGACGCGTTGAGTGGGTAAGATAAAATCTACGTGCTACTATTTCTAATTGTGAGGCATCACTGGCCCGCAGCGAAGGCTTCCACGGGAAGGTCTTGGTGATGCCGGCGAGACTCTTGTCTTTCTCCCTTTCTCTATGTCCCCCTATTTCTCTCTCCCTCACACCGTCTTTATTTACCTATCTCTAATTCTCTTTGTTTGTCCATCTCTTTGTCTCTCTCTCCATATCCTCCCCTACCTATATCTCCTTATATCTTTATCTCTCTATCATGCTAAATAAAGAATTATAATCTCTATCATAATCTCTATCATAATGGACGAACATAGATTATCTTACCTACTCAACGCCCCTGCTGAATGTAGCCATGGATCTCTGTGCCGTAGCTGACCTGCTTAGAGATGAGCTTGAAAGTGTGCTCCACCTTCTTCTTCTGCGAAATCCACATATAACCCGTGCTCTTGACATACCCCACCTCCACCACATCGGCCAGAGGCAAAAGTCCTTCCGGAAGCCCGAATTCCTTCAGCAGAGCTGCCGCCTGCTTTAACCCCTCTGCGTGCCCCTTCATTACTATTGCTCCCTCCCTCTCTGATGCCATGCCTTCTTATCACTATCAATTCTATGTAGATGAGCAAGAATGGGTTTGAGTGCTTCTCGTATTATGTATAGCATAAGTTATTTATACTTACTCCTACGGCCTTGAGAAAATCCTCCAGCTTGGAAATTTTTCTTTGATTCGACCGGATGATTTTTTTACTTTGTGAATGGTATCAGAGGGAAGGTTAAAGATGTGACGTATACTCTCTGCGTCGACCGCCCGATTTTGGGCTTTTCTGTTTAGCAGGCTATTTATATGAACGGATTTTCTCATTGTATGGATTCCCAAGTAATACGAAGTTTGTATATATCGATGTATTTACTGTTCTTTCTGTAGAATCATGTTAAGTGACGTATGCAGTGCGCTCACCTATTTGGTTTGATGCCGAGAAAGTAATTGGAAAAACCAGCACAGGATGGCCAAGCCCCAATGGTTACTCTCCAAACTTAGAAACATAAAATGTATAAAGAAAAAAATGTGATAAATTTGTTCGAAAGAAGTAGAAACTAACAATTGCATCTTGGTGTGCAATGGGTACGTCAAAGAGGCGTCGAAGGTTAATTAGGGAAAATTTGATCTGTTTTTTTGCATATATTTGTGTAGTACATGAGGTCAATTGTTAGACCATCTACTCAATGATGTTTTGTGCAAATAAAGTCACAATGGAGAAGTGATAGCTTCAAATCGACTATGCAACCACTTATAGGGATCCCAACGCGAGTAAAAAATCTCTTTTAATTAGGAAGACAATCAAGCTCTATTACCAATACGCTCATGTTATGTTTGCAATAGGGAGAGAAGGAGAGATAGGGATAGAAAGAGGGAGAGATAGAGGGGGGAAGAGCAAGAGAGAGAGGGGTAAGGAGATAAAGATAGAAAGGAAGCTAAAGATGGAGATGGAGAAGAGGGATATGGAGAGGAGAGGAAAAGATAGAGAAAGAGAGGAGAGAGAAAGAGATGGAAGATATAAATATAGAGAGAGAGGGAGAGAATGAAAGGGAGAAATAGAAAGATAAATATAGAGATATGAAGTGATATAGACAAATAGGTAGATAGAGGGAGAGATATAGGGGTGGAGAGATGGAAGAGGAAATATAGAGAAATAGAGATAGAGAGGCAAAGAGATATAGATATAGAGGCCTAGAAAGAGAGAGGGAGACATGTCTAGAGATAGAGAGGGAGAGAGGAAAATTGAGGTAGAGATGAAGATAGAGCAAAAGACGAAGGGGGGAAAAATAGATTGAGAGATGGAGGTAGAAGGTGAGATAAAAGACAAAGAGAGATAGGGAGATAAAGAGGGAGAGATAGAGAAGAAGAGATATAGAGAAGAAAGAGAGGGAGATAAAGAGAAGAGATAGAGAGATATAGATGGTGAGTAGAGTGATAAAGAGAATGATATAAGGAGAGATAATAATATATAATTACTAGTTTATTTTTTACTATTTTTTTATAATAATTTTATATTTATATTTAATAATTTTATTTAAATATAAATATAAGATATAGAGATATAGAGGAAGAGAGATGTAGAGATAGAGAGAGATATAGATGATGAGATAGAGTGATATAGAGAATGATATAAAGAGAGATAATAAAAATAATAATTTGTACTATGTAAAAATATTAATTATAATAATTTTATTATAAAATATAATAATTAATAATTAATATTATTATATTATATATAATTTATATTATATTACATAAAATATATATTATATATTAATTCTATGATTTAATATGTAATATATACAAATATATTAATTATTAATTATAATAATTTATATTTATATTTAATAATTTTTATTATAGAATATATTATATAATAATAATAATAATAATATAATTTATATTGATAAAATATTATATATAACAATAAATATAATTATATTATCTATAAATTAATTTATATTGTAAAAAAATTATGTCAAAAGCAATGGCTGCTCGCTTAAAGTTGGTGTTGGGAAAGATCATAAGCGAAGAAAAAAATGGGTTTACTCCTGGACGAGAAATAATTGACAGTATAATAACAACAGCCGAAACAGTGCACTCAATCACAAGCGAAAGGCAAAGTGCAATGTTGATCAAGTTGGATGTGAGTAAGGCGTACAATCGTGTGAATTGGTCCTTTCTCCTGGAGGTTTTGAAGCGGTTCGGATTCGCTCAAGAGTGGAGGGAAATGATTTGGACTTGCATCTCTTCTCCTCGCTACTCAATTTCTGTGAATGGTTCTTTGTGTGGCTTCTTCGGCGCTTCAAACGGGCTACATCAGGGAGATCCTCTGTCGCCCTTTTTATTTGTTACTACGGCAGAGGCCTTGGGCCATCACATAAGTTATCTCAAGAATGTTGGGGGCTGGAAGGGAATACGGGTGGCAGAGAACATGGATAACATCACGCACTCACAATTTGCCGATGACACCATGTTGATGGGGGAGGCTATGGCGCAGGAGGCAGAGATCATAAAAGGTGCACTGTGTAAGTACATTAGTGCCTCGGGACAAATTTTGAATAAGGAGAAATCAGAGATTTACTTCTTTAATACAAAAAAGCCGATGCAGAAAAGGATTGCAAAAGCGTTGGGATTCACAATTAGTTGTCTTCCGACAAAGCATCTTGGTGTCCCATTATTTCATGGAGCGTGCAAATCGAAGCTTTGGAATGATCTAATAAATCAATGTAGAAGCAAATCGGAATCATGGAAAACAAAGTGGTTGTCCTCTGCAGGGAGGATCCAGATGATACAGTCGGTGTTAGCAGCGGTTCCCATTTACTCTATGTCATGCTTCAAACTACCGAATAAAACACTAGTGACATTAGAAAGCTTTCTGAAGAAATTTTTATGGGAGGGAGCTAGGGAGGTTAAGAAAATCCCCTTAACTCGATGGGAGATTGCGTGTAGTCAGAAGGATGATGGGGGAGCAGGACTTAGAAGAATGGAACTGTTGAACCTTGCCCTAGGGGAAAAATTAAGCTGGAAATTATTCAGGGATCCAGAGCGTTTGTGGTGCAGAATAATTAGGAAAAAATATTTGGACAATCTAGAGCCAAGTAGGATTTTGACATTGGAAAACTCGATAGGCGGTTCTGCTGTGTGGAAATTCATTTGGGAGAGCAGACGTCTAATAATCAATCATCTCTCTTGGAGGCTAGGTGATGGACTTCTTGCTGATTTCTGGTATGACTCTTGGAATGGGTGTGAACCATTGGCAACAAAATTCAGAGTAAAAGTTTGGATCAATCAAGCTATAGAAGAATATGGCAGCAAGGTGGTATGCTATGTTTCTCAACATAGGGAAAAGGGTGATGTGCATGAGGAATGGGTGGACTTCAATGCTATGTCTATCCTGGGTGAAGATTTAGCTATCCTACGGGATGAATTGACTAAAAGACGTGTTAGATTAACACAGGTTGCAGACGAAATAATTTGGTGTGGATCAAAATCTGGGGAGTACATGGTAAAGATGGGATACGAGATTCAGCGTGCTACAAGAACGTCAGGGGTATGGCCTTCAAAATTCTGCTGGAACTCCAAACTACTCCCAAAAGCGGGGGTGTTCCTATGGACTGCCCTATACAAAAGAGTATTAACAGGCGACAAGTTAACTAGATTTGGTTTCCAGGGCCCATCTAGATGCCCTATGTGTCAGGAAGAGGGGGAATGGGTGGATCACATTCTGCTCACTTTCCCATATGCTGTAAAATCTTGGGACTGGCTGTAGGAATCATTGGGATGGCAAGCTCCTAGACAACAGGATCTAAAAGAATTCTTAATAGGGTGGCCGGTAAGATCGGTTCGTGGGTTATGGAGTGAAGTTTGGATGATTGCTCCATCAATGTTGGTCTAGCATTTATGGAAAGAACGCAATAGGAGAGTCTTCAATGAGTAAGAAATGGCTTCGACTGACCTCATCCGGAAGGTGGAACAAAGTATTTGTGAACTAGTGAACGCAAAATGCACTGCTAATTAGTCAACAGTATTTACCACATGGGATAATGCAATAAAGAAGAAATGGGACTCACTCCGTCCTCCACCAATGACAGTTTCAAATGAACCAAAGACAAGGATGCTGGCAAGATGGATCACTCCTCGACCAGGGCGAGTAAAGATAAATTTTGACGGGGCTACCCGGGGCATCCCGGGACTAGCTGGTGCTGGGGTGGTCATTCGAAATGAAGATGGATCATGCTTGTGGGCTCGAGTAGTCAAATTAGGGACAAACACAAATAACATGGCTGAAATGGAGGCTCTTTCCATGGGGATCATACTTTGTTTAGAAAAAAACTTAAATTGGATAGAGATCGAAGGGGACTCTATGCTTTATGTCGAGGCAGTGAGGAAGACGAAGGTGGTTAACTGGAAAATGAAAGGAGGTCTGGCAGAAATTTTCCAGAACATTGAGTCTCTGGCATACTTCTCAATACAACATGTATATCGAGAGGCCAATTGCGCAGCTGATGCTGTTGCCAATTGGGGTATTGACATGGATGCCAAATTGGCGACCTTCGATGGAAATTCTTTGCCTAGATGCCTGGCAGAGGTGGTCACTCAGGAAATGCCGACAGACTGATGGTTGGCGCTACCTTTACATTGCTTTGGATGATCATGGGTTAAGGTCAACAACACATGTGCAGTTCTGGTTGTTGCGGAGGCCATAGATAGGCAAAACGCCTATGGATGGGGTGTAGCAGGTTACCACAAACAAATTGTTCTGGTCCAGGTCCTCTATTGCCTAGATTGGATCCTTGGTTCAATGAAGGGAGTTGTCCCCTTAGGCAACACTTACTCAAAAAAAAAAAAAAAAAATTATATTGTAAAAAATATATTATATACTGTATTGTATTTATATTTAAAAAATTTATAATATAAAATAATGGTTTTTCATTTTAAAGTTAATACATCAATAGTTTAAAAATAAATAGATTAAATTTTTAAAATTATTAATAAATATTTAAAGTTTTAAGGAGATCAACATATTATTGAAGGGCACGTTGGCCTAGAATACCTAGGCCACGACCGCAAGCCTTCACTAATTTTTTAATTATTTATTAAGATTTTCTATAAAAAAATTATTTAAAAAAATCAATAAATATTTTTCTATCTTTGTTTTTCCTATACAATGAATGAAAAAGTTTCTTTACCTCTTGATTGAAAATCATGTTCAGCCAAGGAGAAATAGGGGAATAGAAATCTCCAAAACCACAGACAATATAAAGAATCAAATCTCTCTCGTTGTCAGTTAAAAAAAATTAAACAGTCTCACTCCCACTACCGACGAAAAAAGTAAACAAAAAATAATAATGACAAAAGATCCAACAGTGTTGGACATTTTTACTGTCTTGCACTGTCCTTAGATAATGCCAACCATTGATCACCCAAGTTAGAATTATAAAATTAATATAAAAAATAAAAAATTATGATATGTTTTATTTAAGAAATTCTTATAGATATTAGAATATTTAAAAAAATTATTAAACTTTTATTTAGTTTTTTCACGTGTAATTATTATTAGGTACATCAAAAATAAAATTTATATATTGCATGAATAATGTAAAATTTAGTGAACGAATGAACATTTAAAAATTTAAAATAACATCTTGTTTATAAAAAAAATATTCATATTTTTTAAAACATTATCATAAATATACAATATTTATGTGATCACACTAAATAGTAAGAAAAAACATATTTATATATAACAAATTTGAACAAATAAGAATTCAAATAATAACATTCACAACAAATTAAATATTTCAATCATATAAAAATGAAATTTGTAATTAAATACAGAATAGAATAATAATTAAAATTCATTAAGAGATGAAATTACTTTTCACAATATATCAAATAATTACTAGAAGACCATTTCACATTGTCAAATTTCTAAGATCTTAAATAAATTAAGATAATTTAACATGATAATAAGAAGGGGATAAGAATGCCCTTTTTTCCATAATTCTATAAAAGAAAGGATGAGTGCCAATGCTATATTATCTCTCTTCTTAAATATGCTTAAAGATATCAATTCTACTTTTTTGGCCTTGATTTCTTAGAAAACATGAAGCTAATTCTATTGATAATTTGAAGAAGTTATTGGCCTCTCTTATTTCATTTGAACAAGGTGAATTTTTTAAAGGACGTCAAATTCTAGATGAAATTAGTGTTTCCATTGAAGCTATGTATTTTATGTTTAATTCAAGGGAAAAAAATATATTCATTAAGTTGAGAACGTCCAAAGCCTATGATAGAGTTGGGTGGTCTCTCATCAGGAATGTGTTAGATTTTGGTTTTTCTAAAGGTGGATTGATTTGGTTATGAGTTGTGTGGCTTATTTTTCTTTCTTAGTTCTTATTAATGTTAATAATTCTCCTTTCTTCTCTAACTATTTGGGGAGTTCCCAAAAATATCTATGGAAAGATCCTAGCAATTGGCCTAGAGCCAAAATGTCTAAAGCCTAGACTAATCTTACTTGCATTTTTACTAATAGTCCTTATTTCTCCTTGGAGGGGACATTATTCTTATGCGGGGTCATGAACCTAAAGGAAACTATATGGTTGCTCTTTGTTATTGAATTTTAGAGCATAAGAAAGGTGTAATGAGATATTTTCCTCAGTGGTTTTTTTTGAAATAAAATTAAACTCACCCAAGTGTATCTCTTTATGTAGTTAGTGTGTCAAAATAAATGAATCACTTAGGATAATATTATAAAGAGAATATTTCAAGGTCTTTCTAATTTTTTTTTGCATGGTATTAGTGAAAAAATATTTATGACCTCTTCCTTCAATACCCCTTGTCCATGGTCCTCTTCAGGAATTGTTGGAAGAAGTGAAATTGGCCTATTATTCATGCCACCTATTTCTCAAAACTTTGGGCTAGCATGGGTTATCCTCTAGTTTTGTCTTCTTTTCTAGTTGTTTGCTAGGATCTTGGACCTATATTCATTCTTTGGTAGATTTGGTTAGAGTGAAAATTTTGGATCTTCAAGAGTATACTAGTCTCATATTGCATCTATGAAAAAAGAACAAGAATTTGGTAAAGAAAACCATTGAGGAAAAATAATACTTTGAAGAACACATTTCCCCTTGTGATTCTCATCTTCCAATTATCCTAAAACTTTCCCCTCAACTACTTATTATAAATAATGTGGCTATATATTAAAATATACAAGGTACAAACATGATTGGTAAGTGGTCTCCTCCCGCACTTAGTTTCTTAAAAATTAATACTAATGGATCCTCATTTAGAAATCTAGTCCTACTATTATTCATGAGGTTAGACAAGAAATTAATGGTCTAACTAACTTATTCTTCACTATGTATATGGGTTGTTGCACTAAGAATCAAATGAAGGCATGTGTCATTCTTATGACACATGAGAAATCTAGTGAGTGGGGTTAGAAGAAAGTTATTTTTGAAATGGATTCTATAATTCTTGTTTCCATATTAAATAAGGGAAGGTTCATGAATATTCCTAGAGGTTGGACTCTCTTGTTTAGTAGATTATCTATTTCATAGAGCATTACATATTATTATAGGGAATGGAATATTATTATAGATTATTTGGCTGGCTGGATATTAGATAACAATCACAATTTCAATATCACTAATCAAGGATATTCTCCTCTCAATAAATTTAGACAACTAATTCAATTTATCCATAATGATCGAGCTTAACTCTACTTATTTATAGTCCTTAGGGATTATTATTTATTTTTTGTTCATGAACTCTTCTATTTCTCAAGGTTGATGGAATAGTGGAAAACCTCCTTCAATTTTCCTTATTCTAGCTTTATTGATTTCTATGGCTATCTAGACATCTATTTGTTGTAACTTGTATTAGTTTCTCATTTAATAATATTTTTTCTATTATGAAATAAATAAATTAAATATTAAATATAATTTATATTTTTTATTTAATTAATTTGATAGATGAATTTAAATCCTTACCATTAATTTTAATATTTATACTTACCTCCAATCTATCAAAGGACATAATTGTATTAAAAAAATGGACTTTTCAAGTTTAAGAATCAATGGTACAAGAGAGTTAATTATTTAATGATCTCACAAATATTTCAGAGTATTCGGGTGGCATTTGATAGGTTAGATATCTAAACTAGATTAACAAAATCATCTTTTGATATTTCTACATCTTCATAAATTATATTATTGAAGGCCTTTAGATCATTTATAGGTGAAATATTTTGGCATATGTCTTATGGAGATATTCTATTGCTCCAAATAAATTTGATTTTTACCTAGTAGGCTACAAGTTATGACCCGACTAAGTTGAAGAACTAAAAGCAAATACTTTTTCACTATTTTCTTAATTTGGTAGCTAATATGTAGTCATTGAGTTTTCAATTTAAAATTCTAATGAAGACTTTGGGATGGTGACTTTGGTTTCTAAGAAAAATAATTGTTTACATTTATTTCATTTTTTTTGTTCATCTAGTTATAAATTGTATATTTAGTTTGATTCCAAGTTAGTGAGTGAGAGAGAGAGAGTTATATGTATGCATCCTTGGATCAAGTTTACTACCTTGTATGCAATCTCTATTATGAATAAGAACTATTTATAATTTCTATATTAGGGTGATCCCACAATACTGGTTTACAATTTGTGTCAAACTGGACATTGAACTGATTTTTTTTAACTATATCTTCATTTTCGGGAACCTATAGCGGCTAAACAATGAGGAATTTGAAGATGTTACAAACTAGTGATTTGTGACATTTTTCTCTAGATTCTAAATATATTTTTTTCAAAAAAATTCCAATTATATTATTCTTTTTCTGGATCTCCTTCGAAAACTATTTTTTAACAGTAAAAACCATTTTTAAAGAGTGACGCCACTGGCTAACACATAATTTTTTTTCTATGAAGGATAAAATTCTATTTTTTTTGAATTTAGATTCATAACTATGTTATCTAGTGTAGGGAATTGGTTTCATATAATTTAATTGAATATTTTTTTCTTAATTAAGTTTCAAAGTCAAACCAGTTATAATTTAGACATGATTCACTGGCTAAAACATAACTTTATTTGTATGTATCAAAATTCATTTTTTTTTGTTGGATCAGGGGCATCAATATTTAGTACATTGATATTTTTCAAATTTTTTTTGATAATCTGCTATTTTTCCACATGTGGAGAACAAAGAGCTTCATTTTCGGTGAAAAACCTATGTTTAATCAAATTTTAAAAAGACATAATAAAACCAAAACATATTAAAATAATATTCGATGGATAGCTCATTTTGAGGACTACCATCATACAGTTGGGTTTGTGAAGTCTCCTCCATTTTCATTCTCAAATCGAGTTTCGAAGGGAAAACTTTTGTAGAAATTTGGCGCAAGAGGGGGAGAAGGGGGAAAAAGGGGGGTTCACTCAAACCTCCCTTCGAGCAAGCCCCCCTTGACCTTTCGAGCAAAGGGGGGTTCGCTCAAATGGGGGTTTGAGTGAACCCCCATTTTTTCAAAAAAATCCTTTCTTTCCATTCTAGAAAATGTGAAAAATGTAGGTCCCATCATTTAATAGGGTTCACTCGAAGGGGGGTTGAAGCAACCCCCTTTTGGGTTCATTCGAACCCCCCTTCATTCGAACCCCCCAAAATCTAAAATTTTCTTCATGGGGGCATTTTTTCTTCCTCAACATAATTGTAAACCAATTTTGTGGGATCACCCATTATTTATTACCTAATCTATAATATCATCAATCTGTCACTAAATATTTTCCTCCAAGTTCCTAAAATAATTTAAATCATTTATAAATACAAATTTTACTAGCTTTTCCTTTAATTTTTTTAAAAAAAATTTTAAAGACATAATTTCATCAATTATAAATTAACTTTGTATGCAATACCACCAAAAAGGAGATAAATAGATAAATAATTCCCCCACCCTCTCCACAACCACTTGCCTTCCTTCACCTTGCCAAAGCAAAAGGTAAAATAAAAGAATAAAGTTCTAAAAACTCATAATATTTTAAGAAATTAGAAGATATAAAGTTATTAATGAATAGGATGATGAAGGGGATTATTTTTTAAAGTATGTAAGTTATTTTAGAGTGGGATATATGATAATAAAAATGAAAAGTGTCTAGGGAACTAGATCTTCTCTTGGACCTAATAAATGTATACATTATTACTCAATCACTATTGATAGACAACCACTTCTCCTAGGAAGTAGATGCTATAATATTACACAATCAAATTGTTTGGATATCACACTTAACTAGTATTTTTTTAAATTTAAGTATGACTCATCCAATATAAATGAAAAGGACATGATTAAATTACTACAAAATTGATCATAATGGGTATGATGATGACCACAACAATGAAAAACTAATATAAATTATGACAACAATAATTTAAATATTTTAATCATATTTATTATCTTATAATTAATTATTAGATATGTGTTGTAATAGTGATTATTCCTTAACAAGAGTCAAAGGTGTGAATTATAAGTAGCTAAGAAAATTAGTCTTTGTGTTAAATGATAATAGTATGCTCCATGATTTAGTTTTAATGGACTATTGAAATTAACTTTTTTATTAATCGACACATTTTTTCAATTATACCAAATAAACTCTCAAGAATTTGAAGATGATTTAAATTACTGATTTGTGTCATTTTCTATACATATTTAATCAATATTATTATTGTAGACACGTAAAATATACATGCATGTGATTCTGATCCTACTAACATCATTTCATCTTGAATCATACTCTCAGCTTATCAACACCTTTCATCCCTTAATTAAATACTTATTTAATTAGGTCTTTCTCCTCTGGTGATTACATTAATCAGTTTAATTTAATTAATCATCTTTCTCTGTTCATTTAAATAATTAATTTTATTTAAATGAAATCTCTAAAGTCCTCTTAAATAAATTAAAACATTATTTAATTTAATCTAACATATTCCTCCTTAGTTAAATAAATCAAAATCATTTATTTAATTAAACCCTTCCTCTCAATTTGATTTAAATCAATTCATAAATTTAAGTCTAAATTGCCACATCTCCTAATTCCTCATTAAATTAATCAAATTCTTGATTAAGTTAATCCCTCTCACTAAAATCCTCTAGAGAATGCAACTTGCACAATAAATAAATTACTTTGATTTATTTAATTCTCTATTTTCCCTCACAAAGCATCAAAAGGGAATATTCCCTCATTTGAATTCAAAAAGGCCAAGTGGACTTGGTCCTTCCAACAAGGCATTCAATGCCTCTTACATGTCCTTGTGCATTGAGCCAAGTGACATTAACTCCATTTCTTTCTCCCTCCAACATGTCACATTCAAAATTCAAATTTGAATCCAATGGCATTTATCATGCACATTGACCAAAATGTGCTCATTCCTCAACCATTCACATCTTGACAAGTGGCACTTGGCCATTGGATGTTGAATGATCCCACATTTCTCAATTTCATTCATTCTTCCATTTTGGAAATCTATAAATGAGAGAATCTTCCTCTCCTTCAAACATCCACAATTTGAGTAAACATACTATACTCAAATCCATCATCATCCACAATCCTCATACAAAGTTACTTTCTCCAATTGAGAACTATTTTTGCTCATTTCATCCAAACATTCATCATTTTTCACACTTATATCAAAGTTATGCTCAAATCTCTTTGGAGATTTGACCATTTCTAGATCATTCACATTGCAACCTAGGAATTGGGAAATGGCCAATTGCAACACTCCATTGGCACCAATTCCCCCATGGGATCATCATTCCATTAGCTTGATTAGAATTTAATTTTATTTCTTGTATTGTGTTCTTCATCTTTGTTCCTAATTATAGTTTAAATAGGTGGATTTCATGGGGAATCTCTCATGCTTGTGTACATGCATTTGATCTAACATCTA
This sequence comes from Sequoiadendron giganteum, assembly GCA_007115665.2. Classification (NCBI taxonomy): domain Eukaryota; kingdom Viridiplantae; phylum Streptophyta; class Pinopsida; order Cupressales; family Cupressaceae; genus Sequoiadendron; species Sequoiadendron giganteum. The sequence continues at coordinate 974,352,514 of CM021100.1, read as the reverse complement.
ACCATGTTTGTTACTCTTGTGCATTTGCAAGTTTAGGGGTTCACAATTATAAACTTTAAAAAAATGTTGTTTAACATTTTTTTGTTAGTTTTGATAAAAAGTTATTATTTCTCTATTATTTAATAGTAAGTGATATTTTCCTATGATAAACATTTTTTACTTGAAGTAAAATGTTTTCAATATTTCTTGGAATTAGATTATTAACTCTAATATCTAGCACATGAACATTGATGTAGAATGTAATGCAATTTAAATAAATTATTTAACTTGGTTTTCTATTTTCTCGAATGTCTTGAATAGAGGTCTTTTTCTATATTGAAAATATCTTAATTATAAATAAATATGATATAATTTTTAAAAATTACATTATATTTTATATTTTTGATAATCTATTTTAGAGGGTTATGTACAAGTAAAATATATTTCTTACGTGATTTCATTTAACCATGGTACATACTTTAATTAATTTAAGTATAGTTGGTGTTGGAGGCACATTCCTTCCAAATAAGTGTTGGAAATATAATGATGATGTTGAATTATAGTTAATTGTTAAGACTAAATTTCACATACCTTACAAATCCTAATATTTGACTTATTTAATTATTTTGTATTTGATAACTTATAATTATCACTTGGTTTCATCAATATTGCTAAAAAAAAAAAAAGCTAAAACATTTGTAATGTATGCAAAAGTTGTCAAGATAGACTGAACATGAGGACATGGAGTTGATTATGGATTAGGAAAATATAAAGAAAAATCTTTAGTCAATTCTACTTGAATATATTTCTAAAAGATGAAGTAGTCTAAAATGACATGCCGTAAATTAGGAGGAATTCATGCGATGTTTCAAATTTCATTTGTTGTTTCACCATATTTTGTAGAGGCTTTATATTTTGTGCTTGATTGGGTACCTAAACTTATCCATGATTTTAACACATTAATTTAGAAACTACTTATGATTTTTTTAATTTTCTTGATTGAGTTATTTAATGGATATTCAGGATAGAGATTATGATACAATTTTTATTTTATAAGAATTATACTACAAAAATTACTTCTCGTGACATATGAGAAATACTTTTATATTTTATATTAGATTTTGTATTGATTCTTGTAACATATGAGAAATACTTTTATATTTTATATTAGATTTTGTATTGATTATTTCTAAATAATACATTAAGGATCTTTTCTGTTGGTTTCTTTTGAAAACTGTTTTCTTAGATCAAATATTATATAAATTACATTCTTTATCTATTGTTAATTGCATGTCTCTGTGTCTCTCAACCGGAGGCACGACACAACATGACCTGTTCTGATCTTCACCTTACTGTCGTATGTAATTTTGACAGATAAATCAATATGTTCTACTTCTCTGCCATTATGGAAAAGAATTGCAAAGTAAAATTTAAAGAAAAATCAAAACTCTTATTATTATTTCTAGATAACCAATAAGAACGAACATGTAAGCAATGCATCTCTTCAAATATGGTTTAACCATGGCTATGCAGCAATTTTGTTTATACTACCTGCAAACTTAGATGCATCTCATACAATGAGGAATTGGAAAATATTACTATCTTTCTAAATTAATCATAGTAATTGAAAGAGTAGTTTTAAAACTAATGGACAAGTCAAGCTGACGCGTTGAGTAGGTAAGATAATCTATGTGCTACTATTGCTAATTGTGAGGCATCACTGGCCTGCAGCGAAGGCGTCGACAGTGAAGGTCTTGGTGATGCCAGCGAGGCTCTTGAACTGTAATTTTCCGGTGGGAGGGGTGTCGAGGGTGATATCGCCGACGGGAGCCCAGATGAGCATCTCCTTTGCCTTGACTCCCTTCAGTTTCTTTATTCGCCCCTGCTGAATGTAGCCATGGATGTCTGTGTCGTAGCTGACCTGCTTAGAGATGAGCTTGAACGTATGCTCCATCTTCTTCTTCTGCGTAATCCACATGTAACCCGTGCTCTTCACATACCCCACCTCCACCACATCGGCCAGAGGCAACAGTCCTTCCGGAAGCCCGAATTCCTTCAGCAGAGCCGCCGCTTGCTTTAACCCCTCTACGTGCTCCTTCATTACTACTGCTCCCTCCCTCTCTGCCGCCATACCCTCTTATCACTTTCAATTTTATCTAATTGAGCAAGAATGGGTGCAAGGATGGGCTTTAGTGTAAGTTATTTATAGATTCTCCTAAGGCCTTGAGAAAATCCATCTTGAAACTTTTTCCTTCGATTCGACCGGATGATTTTGTTAGTTTGTGAATGGTAACAGAGGGAAGGTTAAAGATGTGACGTATACTCTGTGCGTCGACCGCCCGATTTTGGGCTTTTCTGTTTAGCAGGCTATTTATATGAACGGGATTATCTCATTGTACAGGTGCCCAAGTTATACAAAGTTTGTATATATCGATGTATTTACTGTTTTTTGGTAGACAGAGAAGATAATGGTTAAGTAACGTATGCAGTGCGCTCACCTATTTGGTTGGTTGGCCGGAAAACTAATTGGAAAAACCAGCGCAGGATGGCCAAGGGTTACTCTCCAAACTAAGAAACATAAAATGTATAAAGAAAAAAAATGTGATCAATTTGTTCGAAAGAAGTAGAAAAGAACTGTATGTATATACTTTTGTTTAAAAATTATTTATAAATATAAGGATAAATCTCTTATTCAATTTTTTCACATGTATACAACCATTTGGTACTTCAAAAATAATTTTATATATTGTATGAATAATGTAATATTTAATGAATGTTTTAAAATATGGATGAAAATTAAAAGAATAAAATAATATTCTATTTAGAAGAAATATTAACATATTTTTTAAAACACTATCAATTAACTCTATCATAACTATTAAACATTGAAAATATACAATATTTATGTGACCACATTAATTAGTAGGAAAAAATCATGTCTATATATAAGAAATTTCAACAAATAAAAATTCAAATAATAAAATGCACAACAAATTTAATATTTCAATCACATAAAAATGGTATTTGTAAAATAACAAATACATTAAATACATAATAGAATAATAATGAGCATTCATTAAGATTTTTAATTACTTTTCAAGATATATCGAATAATTACTAGAAGACAATTTCACATTATAAATTTCTAAGATCTTAAATAGATTAAGATAATTTGACATGATAGTAAATTAAGTGTTAATGACCAACTTCAAGAACGGGATAAGAATACCCCTTTTTTCATAATTCTATCAAAGAAAAGGTAAGTGACAATGTTGTATTATCTCTCTTCTTAAAGATGCTTAAAGATGTCAATTCTACTTTTCTAGCCTTATTTTTAAAAAAATATGGGGCTAATTCTACTGATAATTTGAATAACTTGTTGACCTCTCTTATTTCATTTGAGAAAGGGGGATTTGTTAAAGGACATCAAATTCCAGATGGAATTATTTTTTCCATTGAAGCTATCTATTATGTCTTGTTCAAGGGAAAAAGAAATATCAAGTTGGACATGTTCAAAGCCTATGATAAAATTCAATGGTCATTCCTCAAGAATGTGTTATTAGATTTTAGTTTTTCTAATGGTGAACTGATTTGGTTATGAGTTTTGTGGATTAATTTTCATTCTTATTTCTTATCAATGTTAATCATTCTCCTTTCTTCTCTAATCATTTGGGGAGTTCCCAAAAATATATATGGAAAGACCCTAGCATTTGGCCTAGAGCCAAAATGTCTAAAGCTTGGGCTAATCTTACGTGAATTTTTTCTAACTGACCTTATTTCTCCTTGGAGGGGACATTATTATTATGTGGGGGTCATGAAATTAAATGAACCTATTTTGTTACTCTTAGTTATTGAATTTTAGAGCGTAAGAAATGTGTAAGTAGAAATTTTATTTGGTGGATTTTTTTTTGGAATAAATTAAACCTAGCCAAGTGCATCTCTTTATATATCTAGTGTGTCAAAAACATTCATCACTTGGGATGATATTATAAATAGAGGTCTTCAAGGTCTTTCTAAATTTATTTTATGTGGTATTACTAAAAAACTATTCCTGACCTCTTCATTCAATACCCCTTTTCCATGGTCCTCTTTGGAAGTTAGTGGAACAAGTGGAATTAGCCTATCATTCATGCCATCTATTTATGTAATGTTTTGGCTAGCATGGGTTATTCTCTAGTTTAGCCTTATTTTCTAGTTGTTTCCTAGGATATTGGACCTATATTCATTCTTTGGTAGATTTGGTTAGAGTAAATTTTTTGGATCTTCAAGAGTATAATATTTTCATAATGCATGTATGAAAAAAGAACAATGATTCGGTCAAGGAAACTATTGAAGAAAAATGCTCCTTTGAAGAACCTGTTTCCCCTTATGATTCCCATCTTTCAATTCTCCTAAAGATTTCCCCCTCAACTACTACTTAGAAATAGTGTGGCTCCATATTAAAATATACAAGAAGGTAAACATTATTGGTAGGTTGTCTCCTCCCCCTCTTAATTTCTTCAAAATTAATACCAATCGATCCTCATTTGGAAATATAGTCCTACTATTATTCATTGGGTTGGACATGAAAGTGATAGTTTAGCTCACTTATTATTTACTACCTATATGGGTTGTTGCACTAATAAGAAAATGGAGGCTTGTGTGATTCTTGTGGCACATGTGAGAAATCTTGTGAGATAGATTAGAAGAAACTTATTTTTGAAATGGATTCTATAATTATATTTTCCCTCTTAAATAAAGGGAAGATGGATGAATCTTCATAGAGGTTGGCCTCTCATGTTGAGTAGATTCTCTATTTCACTCCACGTTTTGATTTAATTTCTTTTATCCATATAGTAGGAAATGAAATTCTATTATAGATTACTTGGCTAGATGACCATTAGATGACAATCAAAATTGGAATATCACTAATTGGGGGTATTTTCCTCTCAATAAATTTAGACAACTACTTCAATTTATTCATAATGATTGAGCTTAACTCTACTTTCTTATAGCCCTTACTAAGTATTAGTTATTTTTGGTTCATGGACTCTTCTATTTCTCAAGGTTGATGGAATAGTGGAAAACCTCATTGCCCTTTCCTTCTTCTTTCTTTATTGATATATGACTATCCTAACATATTTTTATTGTAACTTGTATTAGGTTCTAATTTAATATTACTCCATTTTATGAAATAAATAAATTAAGTATTAAATATGATTATTTATTTATTTAATTATTGCATATAATTTTAATATGATTGGTGAATTTAAATACTTACCATTAATTTAAATATTTATACCTACCTTCAATCTCTATTAAAGGATATACTTCTACTACAAATATGGACCTTCTCAAGCTCAAGAATCAATTGTTAAGAGAGTTAATAATTTAATGATCTCACATATATTTCATAGTATTTAGGTGACATTTGATAGGTTAAATATCTAAAATATTAAAAAATCTCTTTTTGATATTTTCTACATCTTCATGTAAGTTGTATTATCAAAGGCCTTTAGATAATTTATGGGTGATATTTTTGGCATAAGCCTTTTGGAGATATTACATGGCACCAAATAACGTTTTTTACTTATTAGGCTACAAGTTATGACCCCACTAATTTGGGGAACTAAAACACATATTTTTTCATTTTTTTTTGCTTAATTTGGTAGCTAATATGTCCTCATTGAGTTGTCCATTTCAACTTTGAATGAATACCTAGGGGAAGTGACTTTAGTTTCTAAGAGAAACCAGGCTAGTGATGTCATCCCTATTCTTCCCATCTTAAATGATCCAGAATCAAAGCAAATGAAAAAAAATCAAACTCTCCTAGATTGGGAAATCCATCAATTATTATCCACATGATTGATTTACCAATTCAAACATTATTTAGATTTATTTCCGTTTATTTTTCATCTAGTTGTAAATGTATATTTTATTCGATTCCAAGTTAGAGAGAGATAGAGTTGTAGGCATGCATCTCTTCTATCAAGTTTAATACCTTGTATTAACTCTCTATTTTGAGTAAGAGTTATTTACAATATCTATATTCTTTACCGCATAATCTATAATATCTAGTGCATCATTTTTTTTAATTTTTTAAATTAGTTTTACTATTTTTCCTTGTCGTGGTAATCAACCTAATATTTTGTGCTAATAACCTACTTTTAGTAAAAAGAAAAAGAAAAATATAAGTAATAATTTAATTATTAAAATATATGTATTTTTGAAAACTATACTTATGGATCTACAAAAGGGTATTTTTATATTTAAAAAAAAATGTTATTTAGATAAGTAGAAATTGTTAAAACATCAATTTTTTCAAATAAATCTATTTTTTTGATAAATTGGCCTCAAAGTGATGCTACATATGCATTTAGCCAAACCTTTTAGTGGAAAAAGTTGTGGATATATCTAACTTAGCTAGAATGGATCTTACAAGATCATATATTTGACCAAAATATATTTTAAATTCACTTGTGCTGATAAATTGGTTGAAAGTGTGACACAACTTTGAATTTTTACCCTTAGATTTCTTTCCTTTTGTTTTTTCATCTAGTTGTAAATATATATTTTATTTGATTCCAAATTAGAGAGAGATAGAGTTGTAGGCATGCATCTCTTCTATCAAGTTTAATAACTTGTATGAACTCTCTATTTTGAGTAAGAGCCATTTATAATATCTATATTCTTTACTACATAATCTATAATATCATCAATTCCTTACTAGATATTTTCCTCCAAATTCCTAAACTAACATTTATAAATATAAATTAAACATTATTTAAAAATAAAATCATCAATTAAAAAAGATAAATAATAATTATAAAATTAAATTTCTATGTAATACCACTAAAAAAGAGATGAATAGAGCAAGAATTCCCCCACCCCCTCCCCAAATAGTTGCCTTCTTGTCTTGCTCCACCTTGCCCTAAAATAAGGTAAAATAAAATAATAAAATTCTAAAAACTCATAATATTAAATATGAAATTAGAAGATATAAATTATTAGTCAATGTTAGTGTAGGTTTTTATTTTCCTAGTGGGATAAATTATTTTCCCTTAGTTATAGGTTTTTCTTACACATTTATTAAGCCCACTTAGGATAATATAGTGATTTTTTCATTTAATAACTAGGAGATAAAGTGATGAGTTGTCTTCACATTTTAAGGGCGAAGTATTAAAATTTTCATCACTTTATTTTATGTTGGTGGTTATTGGTGGTCAATTCTCATTGGTTGATTTTCCACCTCCATCCTCTCATTAGTTCTATATAAACTCACTACCTAGATTGTATTTTTCATTTTGGCATTGCATATCTATCGGAGTTATGATTCATATTGTTTATGTAAGTTTGAATTTCTCTTAAGAAATTTCGTACATTATTGAATCTATTCTAGATTTCTAACATGGTGTTAGAGATTTTTTTTAGAAATCTAAGTCCTTAGATTCCTAATTGAGAGATTGATATTTTCATATAAAAGTATTGTAAATTCCTATGTGATCTTCTATTTCATTTTGGATGATCTTGAGAATCATAAAGGGTTTGCAAATATTTAATAACCTTTTCATATTGCATATGTGTTTTGTGAGATCTAGGTGATTGTAGTATTTTTCGTTATACCGGTGGTATTTTTTATTGTTCCAATGCGTCCAAAGGCTCAAAAAAGTTAATATTGGCTAAATATTTTATTTGAATTGGAGATAATTTAACATAGCTACAAATAGGGGTTTAAAGATCAAATCTACTGACCAAGTTTTTACATGAGAATTTTCAGTTAAAAAAGAACTTCATTGTGTTCAAGAGGCTAAGGAGATTAATTTTGACATAAAATTCACCCATATTTGGTGTTGAGAGCTATCAAGGAAAAAATATTCCAAGAGGGTTGTATGGTCCCCATAGTTGTAATCGTACAATGATTTTTAAGAAATAATAATTAAAAAAATCATAGCACATAGTGCCTTATATTTAAGTACTTAAGTGCTACACATAAGCATCAAAACTAAGGCTCATATGCTTAAGTCCATATCCCTTTGGCTTATACAATGCCTAAGCACTTGTATAAGTGGTAAGAAGGGTCGAGCGTTTTAGGAGACAACCATCAAGGTTAAAAAAAACTACAAACAATGAAAACATAAATGTAGTACGAAAATCAGTTGTAGACCATGATAGTTACAAAAACTACCAACCAAACCATGATCCTTGTACCATAATTTTACCACCCCATAGCCACCATCGTTGATGTTGCCACCTAGGAACCATCGGGGCCCTCCAATAGGCTAAATTGGGCCTTTTTCAAACTTGCATAACTTTTCGCCATGGTATTAGATTTTAAAAAACAAGATATCACTAGAAAGATGGAGATGAGAAATTTCCATCCATGGAGGTACATTAAATATATATTTTTTCCATTTTTACCATATATTTCAAGTTGAACCTATTTGTTGATAAAAAATTTAATAGGCCATTTTCCAGAAACAAATAGTTGTTGGAAAGCTATTGAAGAGTATTACACAACTATAGGGATAATATTTCTAGGTATTTTCTTAGGCTCATTTTGTATTAGAATTTTTGATTTTATGTATTTTGAGCCTATTGAGAATTGTATCTTGGAAAAGGCTTTGTAAACACACTAAACTATATTTAGTGTCAACTTTATAATAATTGGTGGGTGATTATTGATACTATTGAAAAGGGTGGGAGTGTATTTGGTGTAATTTACACCCATTCTTGGTGGATTATATATGCACTTTGTATTCACAAATTGAGATAAAATTTTCATTTATGGGGGGTTAATCATGTCTCTTGAATATTATTTTCACCATTTTATTGCTAGGTTAACAAAATATAACTATTTTTCTTGGAAACAAGGGATAAAGAATCACTACCTTGAGCAGGATCTACTACCCTATCTCAATGGACTCATTCTTGAGCCAAGTGACTATAATTAGAAGAATGAAAGGTTTAACAATAATGATGTGGTCTATGGAATAATATGTCTTACTAAGTCAGAGGATATTGTACATGGCATAGAGAACACTAAGTGCCCTTTCACTTCTTGGACCACCATCCAATAGTTGTATGGAGATATTGGATCTTCATCTAAAAGTGATGTTTCCTTGGAAAACCAAGATATTGTGGATGATATTGAGACTCATGTTGCCCCATCTTGTGTGGACACATCTTGTATGGATGATCAATTTATTGATACTCTGTCAACAATACATGTTGCTACATCAGATTCTCATGATGATTCTTTGAGGGTCTCAAATGATTCATTGTAGCAAGTCATTCATGTCTTTTGGATTTAGTTCATTAAGACAAATTTCTACCAAAAATATCTTGTTTGTTTGTAGAGTCCCTCATTTTAGATCTTGATGACACTATTGAGGACATATATCTTTTATTTAAGGACAACTCTTTGGTCCTCTCATTTGTTGCTACTAAAGCTCCGAGTGTTGTTTCTTTAAAAGCTTCAAGTGATTCCTTGTAGCAAGGCATCCATAGTATTTTAAATTTGAAGCTTTGTGGGATGATCTCTTGACAGGTATTTTAGACTTGTTAATGGAGATTCTTATCGGGTATGTGCAGGATCATGATGGGCCAAAAAGTGGCAATGGGAAAAAAATTACGTTTTGGGTCAACTCAAAAACGCGGAAATGTCAAGTTGACTTTTTTTAGGTTCGGGTGTTAGCACATTGCTCCAAAGCAATGCCCAAACCTATTTTTACAAATTGGATATCCGATTTGAGCAAACTATATAAATAGAAAACAACGGCCTGTTAAAGTCATTTCACACATTTTGAATGCGGGCGCACAGGGAGAAGTCAAAATCAGATATCCGTTTTCACCAGATATCCGATTTGAAAGGTAAGTTTTTGGTTTTTTTAATGTTTTAATTGATTTTTCAATTAGATTTTTATAATTTTAAGTAGTTTTTATGAATTATTTTTCAAAAGTAGGGTTTTTTATTGATTTTTATTAAAAACTAGAGTTTACAATGAATTTTTATTAAAAATTAATGTTTTTAAATGGATTTTGATTAAAAACTAGTGTTGTTGATGTATTTTTATCAAAAACTAGAGTTTGTTATGGATTTTTGTAAAAAAGTAGGGTTTTTTTTGGATTTTTATTAAAAAGTAGGGTTTTTTTTATAATAATTTCATTTATATTGTGTAATTTAAATTAGATTAATTATTTTTTAACTTTAATTAGGTATTATGGCTGAGAATGAAATTGTACAAATGCCAAACAGTCCACCACCTCTACAACCACCAATTGAAGACTTAATTGGTGAAAAATCGGGGCAATTGAGGGGCATTTGTGAAGTTTATAAGACAATCCCTCGATTGAGAGATATAACAAACACATTGAAGGAAATAATTAAAAATATACAAACCCTCTCCACCCAACATAATGCCTTTCATTCATGGTGAGAAGACATGAGAGAATATTATGCATGTGGATTGTCTTACGATGATGTGAAAGATCTCCAAATAACCAAAGCCCAAATAGCCTCTTTATTCGTTAACCCCCACACCGGTTTGCCAATGAATGTTAATAAACCAAAACTTTATATAAAATGGTGCACGAATAGGGACATTGTAGATAACTTTTGGGATCGTTGGTGTATGGTTTTTGATAAACCACCGAACAACAATTCTGATATACCATTTTACTATATTAAAAGATTATATTCTGAGTTTGTGTTAGGGCATCATGTCAATTACTTTGATATTAAACCCTTCCAGGGTGTCGATGGAGGTATGCCCCAGGGTAGAATAGGGGAAGTTAGAGTAGTCCCACACCCATATGTTCCCCCTCCGCCACCTCCAGTACATCATCCAGAGATTATCCAAGATGCAGCCACATAGACTATTCAGGCTATTCACTCTTTGAGTGGTCATTTGGTTTCGCATGCTTCTACAGTAGCTCATCCACATTCTGGTGATATTGGTGAAGGCTCGAGTGCTGCAACATCATCATCCTCAGGTCCACATATTTGTGTGCCACATACTTGCACTATGTGCCACCAGATATGCTTGGGTCCTCTTGTACAACCCATTGAACATCGCTTGGACACTTTTGATTATGACCTCCATGATGTGGACATTATAGATTAGTTGCAAGGGAGTGGAGCGCACCCTACAAATTCCTCTCCTGCTAGAGAGGGGGATGTTGTAATAGTGACACAGGTAAGATTTAAGTTGTGAATTCATAAAATTTGCATTTGTTTTTAAATGAATATTAATAAGAGATAGTATCAAGTACTAATATTTATTTACATGGTCTATTTAATAGTTGATGTTTGAGGAGGAGCTCACATGGGTGACTAATAGCACCCTTAGGGCCATTTCATTTGGCCTCAGCACACACATAGTATATATTTTTGCACTCACTCATTTACATTTTTATATACTTGCTTGTCATTTGAATTTTCATTAATGAAATTATACAATATCTTATATGTTTATCTTATTTTCCGCTTGTAGGAAATACCTAGTGTGAGTGAGGTGCAGGCTCGTCTAGACTATGGAGACACAAAGTTAGAGAAGGGGAAGATAATTGAACTCAAATTGGATTGAATTAAGATTTTTAAGATCTTATATTGATTATACATACATCGACATAGATTGGTAGTTTCATATGTACTTTTCATTTTTATGTACAGGCAATTATGAGCTATACATCATTGTTGACAAGTGACACAATGCCTGAAGGAGTAGGTATTGGAACACCTCAAGGAGGAGGTGTCGAAACACCTGAAGGAGATAAAGAAAAAGATCAACCTAAAGAGGTATGTGTTTATTTTATTTTTTGGTTGGTAAATATGTTCCTATTACCAATAATCGTATGCTAACTTCGATCAATTTTATGTTTTTTTTCACATATATAGATTGGCATTTCAAAAGTTGGTTTGGTATATTATAGGACTCCTAACCCTTTGAAGAGACCTATATTTTAGGTAATCAAGATTTCAATTTTATAGTTCAATTAAAATTCAATGTATATTGATTTTGATGTTAATTATTCGATTTTAAATTATATAGTCTAACTAATCTCAATTGTGGTTTGAATTTTTCTTGTGCAGCTACCTTCAGAGCCAATGAGTGCTTCTAAGAGGCTCTGTTTTGATGATCCACCACTAGTTTAGGATGAGATAGACATTTTGGCATGTAAATTTTGAATAGATATTGAGATGACATATGCCACATTTTGTAAAACTTTGTTTGAGTTGGCGTCAATTCCATTTTTGTATATCATGGACATACACTTGATTATTGGATAATTTGATATATAGAAGTTGACAATTGAAATTTAATTTGTTCCTCATGTGCATGATTAAACTCTTTGAAAATTTTATCTTGAGAAATGGTTAAATATCAATGTACAATAGCATAAAAAAGAATGGTTATATTATGTAGTTTATATTTATATCACTAATTACATTGCATTGCACATATTTCAAACTCAAAGCATTACTTCACATTGCATAACTAACAACTAGATGTTGATAGATGAAAAAATTTCAATTACAATATAGTTTTTACAAAGTCAACCTAAGCAGTTACACAATTACTTAACATTGCATAACTAAAAACTAGGAGCAGTTGTCAATTGCATTTGCTTGTCATAGAATTCTATGAGACCACATTTATTTGAGGCTTTTTTTCAAATAGTCCATGCCTTGTCTATGCTACCACATTTTTCATACATGTCTACCTAAGCTTTTTATCAAACAGTTCACTGGCTTGTTGGTAGGGCTTATTGGAACTTGTATGCTTTGACCTCACTCAATCCTGAAACCACTTTATTCCCTCTTAATTTTGTCTTCTTAAACTTAAAACAACATTGTATTATACTGCCCCATAATTTGGCTTACAATGTCTTTGTAAAATCACCATTTTTCCCTTGTTTTTGCCCCTTCCAACTAGGGTTTCACACTTTTACTCTTCTTGGGTTACTCTTAATCACTCAGACCTTTTAAACACCATTAAATACACTTGTTCCAATAGTTTCCAACAAGTTCCAACCTATTTTCATTCAACTTCTCAAAAACTCACTCTCTAGCCTTACTCAAAAGGCACAAAAATATGTGTTTCTTAACAGGGCAACCTTCTCAGACCACTCTAGTCCCTTTATCACCCCTAAAAACTTGTTCCTAAACCTACCCCTATCTAATTCACACCCATTCCTCTGAGGTACATCCTATACAGAAGGAGGAATGGCCTCGTCAATTCATGAAATCTTACATGTTTTAGGTGCTCCTGCACCATACTCCTCGAGTACAAAAGATTTATGCCCCATAAATAATTCCATAGGTCTACTCCTATCTTCTTCACAATCCCTTCAAATTGGCTCCAAGCCACTTGCATGTAAATCTTCATCCGAGGGATTTTGTACCCTTCATGCTTTGCATTGTCTTGGTCTTGCCATGCTTGATCCTTCTCAAATGGATCTTCTTGCTGCTATTTGTCTTCATTGACACCTACAAATGGTGTTTCCCAAGCTTTGAAACCTACACACAAAAATTTAGTACACAAAGCTAAACATCCATACATTAGTATCTCTATTTCATGCTCTTCCATAAGCTTTTGCCAGGTAGACATGTATCTCTGCCCTTCAACTCTTCTCTTCACAATCTTTCTCAGGTTATTTATGGTTAGAACCATCCCCATAGTAGCATACATCTGCCACATAACCAGATATGAAAACCAAGGAAAATCCCCTGTCCTAACACCATATTCCTCAAACTCTTCTTCTCTAGCCTTCACTAGGCCACTCACCATCAACTCTTCCTCTCTAGTTTCCCACCTAATCTACTATTTGCAAGATTACAAATTTTAAGGTTGATAGGTTGAGAGGTTAAGTGTGATCTATTTATGAAAAATAAGGTCAATTAAGACCATTTAAGGTGTATTAAGTTGAAGTTTTGAGTCTAGGGGTCCAATATGCCAAAAATGCATTCCTGCTTCAAAATTGTCAAAATTGCCATGTAGTCTTTTGAAGGAAAATTATTAAAATTGTAAAGGGAAGTGCAAGATAGGAGTCTAGAAGTTGTGGTAGGGTTGAAATAAAGGTTTTTGACTAGTTTTTCACAACAAGCTATGGTCTCATGGCTTTTTTTTGCACAAAAATCAACGTTGGAGTTTGATTGGAGGCTGAAAACTACTTGTAAGGGCATCAATAAATCTTGTTCTAAAACTCGTATGACCAAACTGACTGCTCCATCACATTTGGATGGGTTATTTTAGGCTAGGTATGGTTCCATTTCGCACCCAAACAAGCCAAAGCAGTCCAAGCTATGTTTAATCAACGAAATCCCTTAAGAGTCCAAAGTGTAGAAGGGTAGCAATATTTAACGAACTATTACTCAAAAAACATGATGCTTACAGACTCTCCATCTGAGGATATGGGATTGTGTTGGGACCATCTACAATAACCTCTCTTGGAGGTGTTTTCTCATGGTGATGAGTTTTTAGTTGAGGGGAAATTTTCCAAATGCAAGCAGTGTAAAGTTGCAAAGTGGTGCAACTTTCATTCTCCAACTCATATGACCAAACTGACTATTCCAACAAATTTGGATGGGTACATTTACGCTATTTATGGTCCTCTTTTGCACCAAAATATGCCAAATCACTCTGAGCTACATTGGACCGATGATTTCCCTTAAGAGTCCAAAGTGCTAAAAGGCCATACCATCTATTGTACGGTCTATAGCTCAATGGTATGGCCATGGTAGATGTTATTATGACTATATAAGGTGAATATGTGGGTTTAAAGAGCTGGAAAGGTCTACAGTTGAGTTGGTGAGTTGCCATGCATGGCAAAAATGAGTGAAATTAGGTGAAAATGGCGGTTACAACATGATAATGTCAATGAAATGTGGGGGCAGCAAGATTTAAGGTTGGATCAAGCTTCTGCAAGTCCTAATAGACATGTTTGATGAGTTTATAGGGTGTGGCAAGGTTTGGGGAGTGAAGTTGTACCCAAGTTTGGTTTTGACAATCAAATTGGAGTTTAAATCATCTTTAATTGTAATTGTGTTGTTTAAAGCCACCTAGCTCTTGCATCAAAAAACTCTTACCCAATCAACTTGAACATCATGCACACCCAAATACCTTGTTTCCACTTTGTTAGATCAAAGAATCAATTACATGGGAAATGACCTTCACATGAACTTTTTACATTTTTGTTTTTGGAGAAAGTGGCAATCCACTATAATTTATTATATATAAATAGGAGATATTACAAAACCTAGTTCAAATGAGCATACCAAAAGGAAAGAACCAGGAAGAAAACCTCCGGTTGTAGCTCGATTATGTACAAAAAATCTCTTTACATTTTAAACATACCCTTTATACAATGCCAGACATTTGACCCATATTTCAAATAACATCACTGGATATAGATTATGCCTATACACAGTTATGACCTTTTTACATTGTTTCACGTTTCAAAATTCAAATTTTATAAAATTTGCCTATTGGAGGCATTCAGGGCACAGTCTTCCATAAGAGTAGTATGTTGATGTTCTGGAGTGACAAGCACCTATACAAACCATCAAGGTAGCAGTTAAACTACATACAATAGAAAAGATGCTTAGAATAACCAATCTTATTATTGTAATATGTTGCATACCTCTCTGAAAGGATCAGAGCTTCCTATTGTTGCAGTAGGTCCATGATCAATCGTGCCAAGAATATCACAAAAGTTGTCAAATGATAGATCTATATTGTCACAACAAAAAAGATGCTTAGACTAACAAATCTATATTAATCTAAACAACCTGAATGATGATGAATTGGTAATGCAAACTACAAAATATGCTTAGAATAACGAATCTATATTATTCT
Source organism: Sequoiadendron giganteum (assembly GCA_007115665.2). Lineage (NCBI taxonomy): Eukaryota > Viridiplantae > Streptophyta > Pinopsida > Cupressales > Cupressaceae > Sequoiadendron > Sequoiadendron giganteum. The sequence goes on along the minus strand of CM021100.1, from coordinate 974,336,699 downwards.
AAATGACCTAATGGATGATGAGATGGTAGTGCAAACTATAAAAGACGCTTTGAATAACCAATCTATATTATTGTAATCTGTCACATACCTCTCTGGAAGGATCAAAGCTGGCTATTGTTGTAGCAGGTCCATGATCAATCATGCCAAATATATCCCAAAAGTACATACAAAATATCACTACTAAAGACACATGCATTGCAATAGTATACAAAATATCAGTATACAAAATATTTGGATCTCTCTTCAATTCCCCGTGGTTTAACAACTGCAAAACATGTCCTGGCTATAGTAGATCTGAAAGCCAGTTGTAATAAAGTGAAATTTCCATTGTGTCATTTGTCATGGAGATAGTTTGAGATAAATGAGTTAGATAATGTGGAACCCATGTATCCACCCACTCACTTGACTCATATTGATCCCACTTGCACTGAATACAACTCTGACAAAAACAAGCCAACTATCATGTCCAAATGGTCCATGTACTTGCATCTGAGCTTTGAAACAAATGCATCTTTGAAGAATATTTGATTGTATGACAATCCAATCTACCTCGCACTGTACCCTCCTCAACCAACCAAAATAATCTATGCACTGTTGAATCAAGTGTCCCTCCCTGTGACAATGTTGAACTACACAAATCAACAATAGAACGTGCATCACTGAATTTTGCTCCTGAAATATTCAATTTCTCCTTAACTAGAGCTCTCTTTACACATGCACCTGCTCCATCATGCTCCCCTTTCCCATGCCCAACTTAAAAAAAACTCCAATTATTACATACACCCCTCTCTACGTGCATTCTAATCAACCAATCAAACATACGAGTATTCTTGAATTGACCTATGCAGTTATCTGACTAAATGTGATGTCGGCCCGGTGCTATATCATGCTCCTACAAGAACTCAAAAAAATCCTTGAAACAATGTTGGACATACTCGAACAAGTGAGATCTATCATCACTCATATAAAAATGATACTCTCTGATTATCTTTCGATCCTCCTCTATATTATCAGGTGCATGTCTAAACATTATGTGGACAAAAATAACAATCTGAATGGAATTGCAATACTGATATTGTACCTCATTTTTTTGTTGCAATGTGTAGTTTTCTGCAAAATCAACCACTGATATAATAGTGCCAATCAGAAAAGAGTCCTTACATATCCTGAATTGTTGATCCAACCACTGAGACCTATGACTATGCCTTGCATACTTGTATAAAAGATTGTCCTTAAAATCTGAAATAAAATCAGCAACACTGCATTCTTTTGCAACCAACTTGTGTCAAGAACCTTCACCTCCACTCTACAAAGTATATTTGACTATCTCATATCTCTTTTTCTCAACAAGATTCTTTCCAAATTCATGTTTGGAACCCTCATGAAAAAAATGAAAAAACTTTGACAAGCCACCACATTGGGAGAACTTCGCATTTAACTAATAATTTCTATAGAGAAAGGAACCATCATCTCTAGAGCATAAAAATATATCTAGCAAGTCCCTTGATGATTTTGGAAGATGCATTGCACCACACTCCTACAACATTTCATTAGTATGCAAAGTAGAACGGATATAGCATTATAGTTCATGGTACATTAAAAACTCCACATGGTATTTGCAACAACAATTATTACGAATCTTAAGAGGCACACAATAAAATGGCTTGAAACCTTCAAAAGTCCTTTTCAAGATTTCCATATTTGGATGTGTTTCATTTAGTTTGTTGAACAACATTGTTTGGCTTGATTCCAAGAAATGTTTAGGATGCGGTGTACGGTCTCGTTTGCCAATTCTTAACTTTAAAACATCCTTTGCATTGGGTAATACTCTAGAGTTATCATGCCAAAATTGTTGAATTACCTTCTTTACATTATCGATTAGCTTATTATCAACACATGGAAGCCTCCCGACAAAAGCCCATGTATCATTTTGAAGAGGATCATCTATTCTTTCTCTTCTTGCAAGTGCTCTATCCAAAGTTTTATGATTTGTCAAAATCAATACAAGTTTGTCTCATAAAGTGAGCCTTTTTCAATTGATGGCTTACTAGGGTGGTTGTAATGACTCTCTGAGCATCTCTTATCTTTTTCCTTGTTATTTTTTCCAATAGACTTGAGAGCATTAAAAAGATTTTTGACAATAATCGAATTTTTTTCGGTCTTCTTGTTCACACGAATCTTCAATTCCCAATTTCAATATCATGTTCAACATCTTCAATTCCAACATTTTCACCTTAAACATTTTCATTATCAATTTTAATATTTTCATTTTCAATTTGAATATCATGTTCAACATATTCAATTCCAACATTTTCACCTTGAACATTTTCATTCCCAATTTCAATATCATGTTCTAGATTTTCACCTTGAATATATTCATTTTCCTCTTCACTTGAAAAACCATAGGGCTCAGGTTCACCAATATTTAACATACCTTATCTTTTCTTCCTATGACCTTCTCTACCTATTTGTCTATATTCTTCAATTTGTTCTTTTGTAAGCTTTCTCTTACGTTCTTTCTTCTGACGACTATTGCTCCCCATTATACCTCATAAAAGATGCTAAAAAATCATTCCTTATGACAAATTTGAGTACAAGATGCTCCAAAAAGTTGATCTTTGTCTCTTCTTGTCTGAAACTGCACATTTTTTGCCTGCAAAGTGCCACAAACAGAATGTAGGGTCCGTTGGAATGCACAAAAATGACCTACATGGGGTTTTTCTATGGCCCACAAATAAGATATAATCGCATATCTGATTTGGAAAACATTTTAAAATGTTTTGCAATCGTAAGATTTTAGCTCAACACATCGTAGTTTTACAAATCGGATATCCGATTTGTGCCCACATAGACCTAAGGGTTAATGGTAGAAAGTGGGAGAGTTAGAGATTGAGAGAGGGAGAGTGGGATGGAGAGAGGGAGAGAGAGATGGAGAGAGGGAGGGAGAGAGAGAGAGAGAGAGAGAGAGAGAGAGAGAGAGAGAGAGAGAGAGGGAGAGAGGGAGGTGGGAGAGAGGATGGGAGAGACACAAGAGGAGAGGTGGAGAGGAGAGGGAGAGGAGAGAGAGGGAGAGAGGGAAGGAGAGAGAGAGAGAGAGAGAGAGAGAGAGAGGAGGAGTGGGAGGGAGGAGGGAGAAAGGAGGGAGAGGAGAGATGGAGGACGGAGAGAGGAGAGAGGAGAGGTGGAGAACGAGAGGAGGAAGAGAGAGGGAGAGAGGAGAGTGGGAGACTGAGAGAGGGAGAGGGAGAGAGAGGAGGGGCCTAGGCTGAGGAGAGAGGAGAGGGAGAGGAGAGCGGAGAGGAAAAGAGGGAGAGGGAAGGAGGAGGAGAGTGGAGGAGAGAGGAGAGGACAGCCGAGAGAGAGGACACTGAGAGTGAGAGAGAGAGAGGAGACGGAGAGGAGAGGAGAGGGGAGTGGAGAGAGAGAGAGAGTGGAGAGAGGCTGAGAGAGACACGTGGAAAAGAGGGAGACAAGGAAAAGAGAGGCCGAGGAGACAAAGTGGAGGAGTGGAGAGAGGAGAAAGGAGAGGACCAGAGAGACACTGAGACTGAGAGAGAGAGACAGGCCAGACAAGGAGAGAGAGAAGAGGAGAGAGAGAGAGACACTGAGAGGGAGAACGCACAACTGAGAGAGGAGACGAGGTGGAGAAAGGAGGAGAGAGAGGGAGAGTGGATGGAGAGAGGAGAAAGGAGGAGAGAGGAAGGGAGTGGAGTGGAGGGAGCACAGACAGAGACAGAGACAGAGAGACAAAGATAGAGACAGAGATAGAGAGAGAGAGAGAGAATTAGGAAGGTCAAGGGAGAGGGGAAAAAGGAGAGAGAGAGAGAGAGAGAGAGAGAGAGAGAGAGAGAGAGAGAGAGAGAGAGAGAGAGAGAGAGAGAGAGAGAGAGAGAGAGAGAGAGAGAGAGAGAGAAATATAAGAGATGCAAAGGAAAGGAGAGAGAGGGAAAAGAG